>JAUPFP010000280.1:0-45694 GCA_036925085.1 Brachycybe producta
TCAACTTCAATTTCAACTTCGATTTCAACTTCAATATCAACTTCAATTTCAATTTCAATTTCAACTTCAACTTTAACTTCAACTTCAACTTTAACTTCAATTTCACTTCAATTTCAACTTCAATTTCAACTTCAATTTCAACTTCAATTTCAACTTCAATTTTAACTTCAATTTTAACTTTAAATTTCAACTTCAATTCAACTTCAATTTCAACTTCAATTTCAACTTCAATTTCAACTTCACTTTCAATTTCACTTTTAACTTCAATTTCAACTTCAATTTCAACTTCAATTTTAACTTCAATTTCAACTTCAATTTCAACTTCAGTTTCAAATTCAGATTTTAACTTCAATTTTAACTTCAATTTCAACTTCAGTTTCAACTTCAATTTTAACTTCAATTTCAACTTCAATTTCAACTTCAGTTTCAAATTCAATTTTAACTTCAATTTTAACTTATTTTTCAACTTCAATTTCAACTTCAATTTCAACTTCAATTTCAACTTCAATTTCAACTTCAATTTCAACTTCAATTTCAATTTCACTTTCAACTTCAATTTCAACTTCAATTTCAACTTCGATTCAACTTCAATATCAACTTCAATTTCAATTTCAATTTCAACTTCAACTTTAACTTCAACTTCAACTTTAACTTCAATTTCAACTTCAATTTCAACTTCAATTTCAACTTCAATTTCAACTTCAATTTCAACTTCAATTTCAATTTCACTTTCAACTTCAATTTCAACTTCAATTTCAACTTCATTCAACTTCAATTTCAACTTCAATTTTAACTTCAATTTTAACTTAAATTTCAACTTCAATTTCAACTTCAATTTCAACTTCAATTTCAACTTCAATTTCAACTTCAATTTCAACTTCAATTTCAATTTCACTTTTAACTTCAATTTCACTTCAATTTCAACTTCAATTTTAACTTCAATTTCAACTTCAATTTCAACTTCAGTTTCAAATTCAATTTTAACTTCAATTTAACTTCAATTTCAACTTCAGTTTCAACTTCAATTTTAACTTCAATTTCAACTTCAATTTCAACTTCAGTTTCAAATTCAATTTTAACTTCATTTTAACTTATTTTTCAACTTCAATTTCAACTTCAATTTCAACTTCAATTTCAACTTCAATTTCAACTTCAATTTCAATTTCACTTTCAACTTCAATTCAACTTCAATTTCAACTTCAATTTCAACTTCAATTTCAACTTCAATTTTAACTTCAATTTTAACTTCAATTTCAACTTCAATTTCAACTTCAATTTCAACTTCAATTTCAACTTCAATTTCAACTTCAATTTCAACTTCAATTTCAATTTCACTTTTAACTTCAATTTCAACTTCAATTTCAACTTCAATTTTAACTTCAATTTCAACTTCAATTTCAACTTCAGTTTCAAATTCAATTTTAACTTCAATTTTAACTTCAATTTCAACTTCAGTTTCAACTTCGATTTCAACTTCACTTTTAACTTCAATTTCAACTTCAATTTCGAGTTCAACTTCAATTTCAAACTTAACTTCAACTTCAACTTCACCTTCAAGTTCAATTTCAAATTCAACTTTAACTTCAACTTAAACCTTAACTTAAACTTAAACTTCAATTTTAACTTCAATTTCAACTTCAATTTCGAGTTCAACTTCAATTTCAAACTTAACTTCAACTTCACCTTCAAGTTCAATTTCAAATTCAACTTCAACTTCAACTTTAACCTTAACTTAAAATTAAACTTCAAATTTAACTTCAATTTCAACTTCAATTTCAACTTCAATTTCAACTTCAATTTCAACTTCGATTTCAACTTCAATTTCAACTTCACTTTTAACTTCAATTTCAACTTCAATTTCAACTTCAATTTCAACTTCAATTTCAACTTCTATTTCAACTTCAATTTCAACTTCAATTTCAACTTCAATTTCAACTTCAATTTCAACTTCACTTTAACTTCAATTTCAACTTCAATTTCAACTTCAATTTCAACTTCAACTTCAACTTCAATTTCAACTTCAATTTCAACATCAATTTCAACTTCAATTTCAACTTTAATTTTAACTTCAATATCAACTTAAAATTCAACTTCAGTTTCAACTTCAATTTCAACTTCAATTTCAACTTATTTTTCAACTTCTATTTCAACTTCAATTTCAACTTCTACTTCAACTTCAATTTCAACTTTAATTTCAACTTCAATTTCAACTTCAATTTCAACTTCGGATTTCAACTTCAATATCAACTTCAATTTCAATTTCAATTTCAACTTCAACTTTAACTTCAACTTCAACTTTAACTTCAACTTCAACTTTAACTTCAACTTTAACTTCAACTTCAACTTCACTTCAATTTAAATTGAAGTTCAACTTCAATTCAACTTCACATTCAACTTCAAACTCAACTTCAATTTCAACTTTAATTTCAACTTCAATTTCAACTTCAAATTCAACTTCAATTTCAACTTCAATTTCAACTTCAATTTCAACTTCAATTTCAATTTCACTTTCAACTTCAATTTCAACTTCAATTTCAACTTCAATTTCAACTTCAATTTCAACTTCAATTTTAACATCAATTTTAACTTTCAATTTCAACTTCAATTTCAACTTCAATTTCAACTTCAATTTCAACTTCAATTTCAACTTCAATTTCAACTTCAATTTCAATTTCACTTTTAACTTCAATTTCAACTTCAATTTCAACTTCAATTTTAACTTCAATTTCAACTTCAATTTCAACTTCAGTTTCAAATTCAATTTTAACTTCAATTTTAACTTCAATTTTAACTTCAATTTCAACTTCAGTTTCAACTTCAATTTCAACTTCACTTTTAACTTCAATTTCAACTTCAATTTCGAGTTCAACTTCAATTTCAAACTTAACTTCAACTTCAACTTCACCTTCAAGTTCAATTTCAAATTCAACTTTAACTTCAACTTTAACCTTAACTTAAACTTAAACTTCAATTTTAACTTCAATTTCAACTTCAATTTCGAGTTCAACTTCAATTTCAAACTTAACTTCAACTTCAACTTCACCTTCAAGTTCAATTTCAAATTCAACTTCAACTTCAACTTTAACCTTAACTTAAAATTAAACTTCAATTTTAACTTCAATTTCAACTTCAATTTCAACTTCAATTTCAACTTCAATTTCAACTTCAATTTCAACTTCGATTTCAACTTCAATTTTTAACTTCAATTTCCACTTCAACTTCAACTTCAATTTCAACTTCAACTTCAAATTTAACTTCAATTTCAACTTCAATTTCAACTTCAACTTCAATTTCAAACTTAACTTCAACTTCAACTTAACTTCAACTTCAACTTCAACTTCAATTTCAACTTCAATTTCAACTTCAATTTCAACTTCAATTTCAACTTCAATTTCAACTTCAATTTCAACTTCAATTTCAACTTCAATTTCAACTTCAATTTCAACTTCAATTTCAACTTCAATTTCAACTTCAATTTCAACTTCTTCAATTTCAACTTCAATTTCAACTTCAATTTCAACTTCAATTTCAACTTCAATTTCAACTTCAATTTCAACTTCAATTTCAACTTCAATTTCAACTTCAATTTCAACTTCAATTTCAACTTCAATTTCAACTGCATTTTCAATTTAAAAATCAACTTCAGTTTCAACTTCAATTTCAACTTCAATGTCAACTTCAATTTCAACTTCAATTGAACTTTAATTTTAACTTCAATTTCAACTTCAAATTCATCTTCAATTTTAACTTCAATTTCAACTTCAATTTCAACTTCAATTTCAACTTCAATTTCAACTTCAATTTCAACTTCAACTTCAGTTTCAAACTTAACTTCAACTTCAACTTAACTTCAACTTCACTTTTAAGTTCAACTTCAAATTCATCTTCAACTTTAACTTCAATTAAACTTAAACTTTAATTTCAACTTCAAATTCAACTTCAATTTCAACTTCAATTTCAACTTCAATTTCAACTTCAATTTCAAGTTCAACTTCAATTTCAAACTTAACTTCAACTTCAACTTCACCTTCAAGTTCAATTTCAAATTCAACTTTAACTTCAACTTTAACCTTAACTTAAACTTAAACTTCAATTTTAACTTCAATTTCAACTTCAATTTCAACTTCAATTTCAACTTCAATTTCAACTTCAATTTCAACTTCTATTTCAACTTCAATTTTAACTTCAATTTCAACTTCAATTTCAACTTCAATTTCAACTTCAATTTTAACTTCAATTTCAACTTCAATTTCAACTTCAGTTTCAAATTCAATTTTAACTTCAATTTTAACTTCAATTTCAACTTCAGTTTCAACTTCGATTTCAACTTCACTTTTAACTTCAATTTCAACTTCAATTTCGAGTTCAACTTCAATTCGAATTTAACTTCAACTTCAACTTCACCTTCAAGTTCAATTTCAAATTCAACTTTAACTTCAACTTAAACCTTAACTTAAACTTAAACTTCAATTTTAACTTCAATTTCAACTTCAATTTCGAGTTCAACTTCAATTTCAAACTTAACTTCAACTTCAACTTCACCTTCAAGTTCAATTTCAAATTCAACTTCAACTTCAACTTTAACCTTAACTTAAAATTAAACTTCAATTTTAACTTCAATTTCAACTTCAATTTCAACTTCAATTTCAACTTCGATTTCAACTTCAATTTCAACTTCACTTTTAACTTCAATTTCAACTTCAATTTCAACTTCAATTTCAACTTCAATTTCAACTTCTATTTCAACTTCAATTTCAACTTCAATTTCAACTTCAATTTCAACTTCAATTTCAACTTCACTTTTAACTTCAATTTCAACTTCAATTTCAACTTCAATTTCAACTTCAACTTCAATTTCAACTTCAATTTCAACATCAATTTCAACTTCAATTTCAACTTTAATTTTAACTTCAATATCAACTTAAAATTCAACTTCAGTTTCAACTTCAATTTCAACTTCAGTTTCAACTTATTTTTCAACTTCTATTTCAACTTCAATTTCAACTTCTACTTCAACTTCAATTTCAACTTCAATTTCAATTTCACTTTCAACTTCAATTTCAACTTCAATTTCAACTTCAATTTCAACTTCAATTTCAACTTCAATTTTAACATCAATTTTAACTTTCAATTTCAACTTCAATTTCAACTTCAATTTCAACTTCAATTTCAACTTCAATTTCAACTTCAATTTCAACTTCAATTTCAATTTCACTTTTAACTTCAATTTCAACTTCAATTTCAACTTCAATTTAACTTCAATTTCAACTTCAATTTCAACTTCAGTTTCAAATTTAATTTTAACTTCAATTTTAACTTCAATTTTAACTTCAATTTCAACTTCAGTTTCAACTTCAATTTCAACTTCACTTTTAACTTCAATTTCAACTTCAATTTCGAGTTCAACTTCAATTTCAAACTTAACTTCAACTTCAACTTCACCTTCAAGTTCAATTTCAAATTCAACTTTAACTTCAACTTTAACCTTAACTTAAACTTAAACTTCAATTTTAACTTCAATTTCAACTTCAATTTCGAGTTCAACTTCAATTTCAAACTTAACTTCAACTTCAACTTCACCTTCAAGTTCAATTTCAAATTCAACTTCAACTTCAACTTTAACCTTAACTTAAAATTAAACTTCAATTTTAACTTCAATTTCAACTTCAATTTCAACTTCAATTTCAACTTCAATTTCAACTTCAATTTCAACTTCGATTTCAACTTCAATTTTAACTTCAATTTCCACTTCAACTTCAACTTCAATTTCAACTTCAACTTCAAATTTAACTTCAATTTCAACTTCAATTTCAACTTCAACTTCAATTTCAAACTTAACTTCAACTTCAACTTAACTTCAACTTCAACTTCAACTTCAATTTCAACTTCAATTTCAACTTCAATTTCAACTTCAATTTCAACTTCAATTTCAACTTCAATTTCAACTTCAATTTCAACTTCAATTTCAATTTCAATTTCAACTTCAATTTCAACTTCAATTTCAACTTCTTCAATTTCAACTTCAATTTCAACTTCAATTTCAACTTCAATTTCAACTTCAATTTCAACTTCAATTTCAACTTCAATTTCAACTGCAATTTCAACTTCAATTTCAACTTCAATTTCAACTTCAATTTCAACTTCAATTTCAACTTCAATTTCAACTGCATTTTCAATTTAAAAATCAACTTCAGTTTCAACTTCAATTTCAACTTCAATGTCAACTTCAATTTCAACTTCAATTGAACTTTAATTTTAACTTCAATTTCAACTTCAAATTCATCTTCAATTTTAACTTCAATTTCAACTTCAATTTCAACTTCAATTTCAACTTCAATTTCAACTTCAACTTCAACTTCAACTTCAGTTTCAAACTTAACTTCAACTTCAACTTAACTTCAACTTCACTTTTAAGTTCAACTTCAAATTCATCTTCAACTTTAACTTCAATTAAACTTAAACTTTAATTTCAACTTCAAATTCAACTTCAATTTCAACTTCAATTTCAACTTCAATTTCAAGTTCAACTTCAATTTCAAACTTAACTTCAACTTCAACTTCACCTTCAAGTTCAATTTCAAATTCAACTTTAACTTCAACTTTAACCTTAACTTAAACTTAAACTTCAATTTTAACTTCAATTTCAACTTCAATTTCAACTTCAATTTCAACTTCAATTTCAACTTCAATTTCAACTTCTATTTCAACTTCAATTTTAACTTCAATTTCAACTTCAATTTCAACTTCAATTTCAACTTCAATTTTAACTTCAATTTCAACTTCAATTTCAACTTCAGTTTCAAATTCAATTTTAACTTCAATTTTAACTTCAATTTCAACTTCAGTTTCAACTTCGATTTCAACTTCACTTTTAACTTCAATTTCAACTTCAATTTCGAGTTCAACTTCAATTTCGAACTTAACTTCAACTTCAACTTCACCTTCAAGTTCAATTTCAAATTCAACTTTAACTTCAACTTAAACCTTAACTTAAACTTAAACTTCAATTTTAACTTCAATTTCAACTTCAATTTCGAGTTCAACTTCAATTTCAAACTTAACTTCAACTTCAACTTCACCTTCAAGTTCAATTTCAAATTCAACTTCAACTTCAACTTTAACCTTAACTTAAAATTAAACTTCAATTTTAACTTCAATTTCAACTTCAATTTCAACTTCAATTTCAACTTCGATTTCAACTTCAATTTCAACTTCACTTTTAACTTCAATTTCAACTTCAATTTCAACTTCAATTTCAACTTCAATTTCAACTTCTATTTCAACTTCAATTTCAACTTCAATTTCAACTTCAATTTCAACTTCAATTTCAACTTCACTTTTAACTTCAATTTCAACTTCAATTTCAACTTCAATTTCAACTTCAACTTCAACTTCAATTTCAACTTCAATTTCAACATCAATTTCAACTTCAATTTCAACTTTAATTTTAACTTCAATATCAACTTAAAATTCAACTTCAGTTTCAACTTCAATTTCAACTTCAATTTCAACTTATTTTTCAACTTCTATTTCAACTTCAATTTCAACTTCTACTTCAACTTCATTTCAACTAAATTTCAACTTCAATTTCAACTTCAATTTCAACTTCGATTTCAACTTCAATATCAACTTCAATTTCAATTTCAATTTCAACTTCAACTTTAACTTCAACTTCAACTTTAACTTCAACTTCAACTTTAACTTCAACTTTAACTTCAACTTCAACTTCAACTTCAATTTTAAATTGAAGTTCAACTTCAATTTCAACTTCACATTCAACTTCAATCTCAACTTCAATTTCAACTTTAATTTCAACTTCAATTTCAACTTCAAATTCAACTTCAATTTCAACTTCAATTTCAACTTCAATTTCAACTTCAATTTCAATTTCACTTTCAACTTCAATTTCAACTTCAATTTCAACTTCAATTTCAACTTCAATTTCAACTTCAATTTTAACTTCAATTTTAACTTTCAATTTCAACTTCAATTTCAACTTCAATTTCAACTTCAATTTCAACTTCAATTTCAACTTCAATTTCAACTTCAATTTCAATTTCACTTTTAACTTCAATTTCAACTTCAAATTCAACTTCAATTTTAACTTCAATTTCAACTTCAATTTCAACTTCAGTTTCAAATTCAATTTTAACTTCAATTTTAACTTCAATTTCAACTTCAGTTTCAACTTCAATTTCAACTTCACTTTTAACTTCAATTTCAACTTCAATTTCGAGTTCAACTACAATTTCAAACTTAACTTCAACTTCAACTTCACCTTCAAGTTCAATTTCAAATTCAACTTTAACTTCAACTTTAACCTTAACTTAAACTTAAACTTCAATTTTAACTTCAATTTCAACTTCAATTTCGAGTTCAACTTCAATTTCAAACTTAACTTCAACTTCAACTTCACCTTCAAGTTCAATTTCAAATTCAACTTCAACTTCAACTTTAACCTTAACTTAAAATTAAACTTCAATTTTAACTTCAATTTCAACTTCAATTTCAACTTCAATTTCAACTTCAATTTCAACTTCGATTTCAACTTCAATTTTAACTTCAATTTCCACTTCAACTTCAACTTCAATTTCAACTTCAACTTCAAATTTAACTTCAATTTCAACTTCAATTTCAACTTCAATTTCAACTTCAATTTCAACTTCAATTTCAACTTCAATTTCAACTTCAATTTCAACTTCAATTTCAACTTCAATTTCAACTTCAATTTCAACTTCAATTTCAACTTCAATTTCAACTTCAATTTCAACTTCAATTTCAACTTCTTCAATTTCAACTTCAATTCCAACTTCAATTTCAACTTCAATTTCAACTTCAATTTCAACTTCAATTTCAACTTCAATTTCAACTTCAATTTCAACTTCAATTTCAACTTCAATTTCAACTTCAATTTCAACTTCAATTTCAACTGCATTTTCAATTTAAAAATCAACTTCAGTTTCAACTTCAATTTCAACTTCAATGTCAACTTCAATTTCAACTTCAATTGAACTTTAATTTTAACTTCAATTTCAACTTCAAATTCATCTTCAATTTTAACTTCAATTTCAACTTCAATTTCAACTTCAATTTCAACTTCAATTTCAACTTCAATTTCAACTTCAACTTCAGTTTCAAACTTAACTTCAACTTCAACTTAACTTCAACTTCACTTTTAAGTTCAACTTCAAATTCATCTTCAACTTTAACTTCAATTAAACTTAAACTTTAATTTCAACTTCAATTTCAACTTCAATTTCAACTTCAATTTCAACTTCAATTTCAACTTCAATTTCAAGTTCAACTTCAATTTCAAACTTAACTTCAACTTCAACTTCACCTTCAAGTTCAATTTCAAATTCAACTTTAACTTCAACTTTAACCTTAACTTAAACTTAAACTTCAATTTTAACTTCAATTTCAACTTCAATTTCAACTTCAATTTCAACTTCAATTTCAACTTCAATTTCAACTTCTATTTGAACTTCAATTTTAACTTCAATTTCAACTTCAATTTCAACTTCAATTTCAACTTCAACTTCAGTTTCAAACTTAACTTCAACTTCAACTTAATGTAACGAATTCATCGTCAGAATTCGTTGTTGTATTGAAACACCCTGTAGTTTTAAGTATTTTGATCGATGGGTTTCACCTCATGCTTGGGGGTGGGCGGGAGGTTATCCAGACGATACCTCCCTACCCTACAGGATGAGGAAAAGACGGCAAATGAATTGTATCGTCAATTCTTATAGGATAATTCCTAGAAGAATTGACGATATAGAACTTTTGGCCAGTGAAACACCGGTCAAGTGTGACGAAAAGGATACAGAAGTCCTTTTCGTAATTAAATTGTATTGTTATCGTTTGAAGAAGGATCAACGAAGATCCTTCTGTATTGTTATAATTTATACATCTTATAGATGTTTTCGTTTTCTTGATAAGTGATAGTTCACTTCTAGGTCCGAGTGTGTCCAAGAGACTTGGACACACCTGGAGCCTTTGTTATCATAATCAGATGTTTGTATTGTATTTTGAGTATAAATACAAGAGGTTGTAGATTGAGAGGACAGATCGGATAGATCAGGCAGATCGGACAGACCGTCTTTATGCTTAAGACCGATGCGATATCTCTCAATCTACAGGACTCTCTGTTTATTGAATAAAAGAGCATTTTCATCATACGAATTCAATGTGTGGACTCAGTCATTTTATGGGAGTGGGACTTAGAATTATAGCCGCCACGTAGCCGATGTTTCCACCGGACAACGAAGTCTCCAGCAGCCGAGTGTAAGACGACATCTCTACAATATTCTCTACCACAGGTCTCCTGAGGTACCGACCCTTGTGTCCCTGGTGGTTAAGTAGCAACACAGGAGCCAATAGACCGAAAGACTTAATCATCAACATCCACTCGACACTTCTAGATGGCTAGCAGAGATCACTCTACTAACCCGACGGAAACGGGGAGGTTACAAAATGGTGGAGGTGCGGGGTATCTCACTACAGATCCAGTAGAGAATACCAATGATGTCGGAGTTACACCAGGTGGTAAAGGAAAGAAAGGCAGACCGAAATCGAAGTCGAAGACACGGGAGAAGGACGATACAAACCAAATGGATGGAGAAGATCCACTTGAAGGTATCCTTCAAAATCTAAGTGCTGAAAGACGGGAGAGACTGATGGCCTGGTTCGAAGCCCAGCAACCATCAGGATCAATGTTACTCCGGAGCGGGCGTGGTGTAAGTACGGTTCAGCGTCATACGGTAGTCCGAGAAATGGATACCGGAGTGGAGCCCTCGTCGGCCCACGCTGAATCTCAGCGTCATACAGTGATTCCTGGATTGGACACTGAAGGGGAGCCCTTGTCGGCCCACGCTGAAAACCTGAGACAGGTTAATGTATTCCAGACGCCGCTCATGCTGAAGAAGAGTGGAGGGACCCAGAGAGGTCGCCTACCTGAGACTCCTATTCTACGGAGAGAGAACCCTGACCAGCTAGAGGATGAAAGCCTAACAAGTGAGGATCCCAGCGTAGAAGAGCTGGAAGGAAATCCAATTTGCAATCGTCATCGGACCTGTGAGGAGCTGGATGGGAAGTACAAGAGTCTTCACCCACTCCGGAATCTGGAGACCTTCAAAGGATTGACGTCTGTATACACCTTTCTGGAGGACTACGAGAGTATCGCAGATCTGGAGGACTGGAGCAACGTCCACAAGACCTACTACCTACGTAAGGCAGTAGAAGGGGACGTAGTACGTTGGTTATCCAATTTCTACAAAGAAAATCGAGGAAAAACCACGTGGGACTTCATACGGAGCGAGTTAATTGAAAGATTTGGACGTCGAGACGAGTTAGTGCAACTGAAGCTGAGATTGGATACCATGCTCCAAAGGAAAGGAGAGGACACCAATCAGTTTTTGGGTCGCTACCTTGACTTGAGTAGAAAAGTGTTACCGGGGGTAACCGACAAATACCGGATTGTGGAATTTCGGCAGAAACTTCATCCGATTATACGTAATGCTACACAGAATGCGCCGAATAGCAATCTGAAGCTGTACACGACATATATCAAGGATACCGAGGAAGTTTTGATGGCTGATGGGTTATGGATACCGGAAGGAACGATGGGTCAACAAACGACGACCCAGGTCTCCAAGGGTCCACAGAAGAATAACCAACGCCAAAATGCCAAACAGACGCAAGCAGTAATGGACGGAGGACGTTCTTACGCGGTTGTTACTCAAGATCAAGCGGACCCAACGAACAACTCGACTCCATCAAATTCAAATAACCAAGCGCAACAGAAGACCAACCAGAACTCGAATCAGCAACAAGGTCGTAAATGGAACCAAAGATATCCGCAGAAGAAAAACTACAATGGTCAGCAAACGCAAGATGGAAGTAAAACCCCGAAAGATCTCAGCACAGTAGAGTGTTATCACTGTCACGAGAAGGGTCACTTTTCAAGAAACTGCCCAAAGAAAGTAGTTGCGGATGGAACCGTTGGACTTGTTCAACATGGAATGGCCACTGGAAGAAATGGCCAGCAGTATTTTGTCGTCAGCGAGAACGGGCAGAAGAAGTTCCTGCGAGAGGAAAACCCGGCTGATTTAAACTAGAAAGGGTGGCAGTAAAGAGGGGCCTACCGCCCTTTAAGAACGGAAAACCCTCTGGAAAACGACAAAATCGAAACGAAACAGCGATCGCCAATTCCCAAAACATTGTGGACAAAGCTTTGTTGGGGGGGAATAGGGGCGTGAGCGAAGCTACCAATGTCACTAAAACTAGACGGAATGCTGGAGCACCGAAGAGACCATGCGATTTGGACACTCAAGGACTCCCTGAGCAATCGTCGGAGTTGTTAGTCGGCATTTCGAATGTCGCCACAACTAGACCAAAGGCTGGAGCACCGAAGAGACCATGTGATTTGGACACTCAAGGACTCCCTGAGCAATCGTCGGAGTTGTTAGTCGGCATTACGAATGGAAAACGACAACGGAATTCACGAAAATATAAGAAGCTGCGAAAGGATACTGGTCGAAGGGGAGAAATCATCGAGGAGATATTTCCGGAACCCATCATCTGGTCACCTACGAAAGCTATGGTAGTTTACGCGAATAGCTTGGAGGAAGCAAAGAGAATTGTGGAAGCCATGGAAACTGGAGTTAATCAAGACAGAATTGAGGGAGAGACCCAACAGAATTCTGCGGTGCCAGTCGGAATTGAGGGAAGGACCCAACAGAATTCTGCGGCGTGTATACCGGGGATAAGCAATGATGCTCAGGAAATCCCTCAAGATGTAACATCCAATGTTATTGCCTCGGGCAAGGCCGAAACTGATGCTAAGAAATCCAAGAAGGCTATTGTAAATGCAGCTATCGGTAGAGGAGATGATACCAGCAGGATCCCTGCGAACAGCGAGGTTATTGAATCCGTTGAAGTTGGAGATTTATTGAGGAGTAGGGCTTGTTGTCGAAAGAGTGTCGAAATCACTGTAGACAGCCTACTCACCTCATGCGAACTCATCGAGGTAGGAGATACTACGCCCGATGAGAGTGTTGCCAAGATTACCATTCAGGTTGACGGCACACCAGTTCGATTTTTGGCGGATAGCGGAACTGGGTTCACTATCTTGTCAGGCACAATGGCCAAAGAGTACGGACTTCGATATGGACCAATCCGGAACGCACCTGCATTAGGCGCAGTAGGAGGGGTACCGATTAAGGTACTGGGTCAGTTGTGGCCAACGTTCGAGTTGAACGGAAAGCAAGTAACGGCAAGGATGCTCATCATAGATGGAAAACGAGAAGCACTGCTGGGGAGAGACCTGGGAGCTGCGTTTGATCTCATCATTTCCATGAAGACCTCCAAGATCTACTTTGCTAATGAGATGTTCTACGAAGGAACACGAGAATTGTTGAAGAAAGGAAGTGCGCGTAGTAGCCTTCCCTGGAATTTCTTCAAAGAGTTAAAAGAGGAGGGATGTGCTCAGAATAGCCATCTGGATAACTCCTATGCCATAAAAGCTAGAGAGGAAAGCTGCGTAAAAGCCCAAGGAAGGATTACGTTAAATCCGGGCCAGGCTTTGAACCTCAAAGTAGCTGCAGGGCGGATCATTGAGGAAAACGAAGTACTCATGATTGAAACGAACGATAGTCTCTTTAATCGAAAAGGCATCGTTGTGGCCAGCAGTGTGCTACAAGGGAATGGGACATCACAACTGGAAGTCCAACTCCTGAATACCACACTGGAGTCCGTGGGGATTGGAGACCGCGAGACTATTGGACACTTCGAACTTCTAGAAGAACTAGAAGAAGAGCAAGCCTGCAAAGTTTCCGAAGAGGAAAACTTTAGAGACATCGGAGAAGCACCCGTTGATTTTGAGAAAGAAATTCAACTTGGTCCTGAACTGACAGATGATCAAAGAGAAGAGTTGACGATCCTACTGAAGGAGTTCCAACCGATCTTCGCCTTTTCATCTAAGGACCTGGGAGCTACGAATTTGACCAAACACAAGATCGAAACTGGAGATAATTTACCTGTTCGAGACACGTTACGAAGATGCGGGCCTGGGGAACGCATCGTAATTGATGAGACGCTAGAGGAGATGAAGAAATCTGGGGTTGTAAGGCCATCGAAATCGCCGTATGCATCGCCCATCGTCCTTGTAAAGAAGAAGGATGGCTCCTACCGTTTCTGTGTAGATTATCGGAAGTTGAACGCGATTACAAAGGCAGACACTTATCCATTACCGAGGATTGATGACGCATTAGACTCCATGAGAGGAGCATGCTACTTCGCAACGCTGGATATGAAGAGTGGATACTGGCAGTTCGAGATGGAAGAAAGCGACATCGAGAAGACCGCATTTACATCTCATCGAGGATTGTTCGAGTTCGTAAGAATGCCTTTCGGACTCCGAAACGCTCCTGCCACTATGCAACGTGCATTGGACATCCTACTCGCCGGGCACAAATGGGAAACGTGCCTTGTCTACCTTGACGACATCGTAGTGTTTGGAAGAACGTTCGAAGAATTTTTGGAAAGACTGAGAACTATCTTGGACCTGCTGAGGACAGCAAACCTGAAGTTGCATCCAATGAAATGCTTCTTTGGATTCCAAGAAGTGAAGTATTTGGGACACCTGATCTCGCCTGATGGAATTCGGCCAGATCCAGATAAGGTTGTCGCCATAAAGAACTTCCCAGTTCCTGACAATGTAACCGCAATCAGAAGTTTCCTTGGATTGGCGGGTTATTATCGAAAGCATGTACCTGGATTTGCCAACATAGCGAAGCCCATGTCAGACCTGACGGGTAAAGATATACCGTTCGAATGGTCAGTTGACTGCGAGAATGCATTCCGCACGCTAAAGAATATGTTGTCGAAATCTCCATTGGTTGCCGTATATGATCCGAAGGCTGCAATATTTATGCATACTGATGCCTGTGGATACGGAATTGGAGCAATGCTTTACCAGAAGTCAGAGGATAAACGAAGAAAGGAGATCATTGGAAGTGTCTCCAGAGTTCTAAGGGACGCGGAAAAGAACTACAGTACGACGGATAAAGAGTGCCTAGCAGTAATCTATGGAGTCACCAAGTTCCGGCCGTACCTGTTCCAGAAGCCCTTTACAATTGTGACGGATCACCATGCATTATGCTACATGAAGACTGCAGCACGTCTGGAAGGAAGACTTGGTCGCTGGCAGCTGCTAATGCAGGAGTACGACTACAAAATCATCTACAAGGAGGGGAAACTTCACATCGAAGCCGATTGCCTCTCGAGATATCCAGCAGGAGTGCCTGTTAACTGGAAGGCCATCCCAGAAGCGGAAGACCTAGATGACAGTGTGATCTTTAATGTAACCTTACAATGGGATTGGAAGGTGGAGCAAAAATTGGACCCAGAGATTTTGAAGATTCGTGAGGAGTTGCGTAACCAACCAGAGTCACCTCTTCGTAAGTTGTTTTGCGATTACGACAACAAGTTGTTCGCTTGTGTGTTTCACGGAAGTTCCGTACCCACACTCGTGAATGTGGTGCCAAAACATCTCATCCCTGAAGTAATGAGATTATGCCATGACGAGCCCGATGCTGGTCATGAAGGACAAACTAAGACCTGGAATAGAGCCAGGCAAAGATTTTATTGGAATAACATGAAGCACGACATATTCGAATATGTGCGATCATGTGAGATTTGTCAATTACACAAGTTGGGTACGGAGAAACCTGAAGGGTTCCTTCAAGAAATGCCCATTGGAAAGCCTTGTGATTGCTGGGGAATGGATTTCATTGGACCATTAGTACCGTCGGTTGGAGGAAACAAGCATATCTTGTTGGCAGTCGATTACGCCACTCGATATTGCGTTGCTAAAGCAGTAAAAAGCACAACCGCACTAATCGTAATGAACTTCCTAGCAAAAGACGTAAAGAGAATCTTCGGGATACCAGAGAAACTCATTTCGGATCGAGGGACGCCGTTTGTTGCAAAGAACACTCAAGAATTCTTGGAAATAAACAAGATAGAGCACGAAACAACAACTGCCTACCATCCGCAAAGTAATGGTCTCGCCGAAAGGACGAATAAAAGCATTATTCAGACTATGAAAAAGTATCTGACTCCTGCGAAGAACCAGACTGATTGGGCAACGAAACTGGATGAAGTTTTGGAATCGTACAACTCATCTGTACATTCATCCACGAAGTTTACGCCGTACAGACTCATGTTTGGGAGGGAGCCCAGAACTAAAGTAGACACCTTAGTTCCAGAACGACCAGTTATCGTGGATAACAAGGCAGGAAACCTCGTGGACGTTCGACAACAGGCGGAAGAACGCCAAGAAGAAGAACTAAGAACAGCCAGGGCGAACCTGAAAGCAGCACATGATCGTCGAAAGAAGTACTACGACCAAAGGCATAAGAAGCCTTACGAGTACCAAATCGGACAGAAAGTACTTGTACGAGACATGCGAATCAGGCCTGGACAGAACAAGAAGTTCTTAACGAAATGGAGACAGGGATATACGATTGTGTCGAAGGTATCGGACACCGTATACCGATTGAGTTACGAGAATCGAGCTGGAAGATTAGTGGAGGACTCTGTAAACGTTGCAAACCTGAGACCACTATATGAGACTTACCAAAAGGACGGACCCAATGTTCCAACGACTGGAGACACCCTGGAGTCCATGGGTAACTCATCGCCAGAAGAATCCGAATCGGAACCTGTAAAAGAAAAAGAAATGACAGCGTTTGTCAAGAAGAAAAACTTACCTTCGCGTAAGAAGAGATGTTGTGGACACTGCAGATGCCAAAATGCTTGGATCGAATCTTCTGAGGATGAAGAAGAAATTGAGATAATTACGAAAGCAATCCGAAAGCATTCTGACCGTAACGTCGAAATTAGAAGAAAAATGGCAGCAGACGATAACCAGCAACAATTCTCATACTTACCTGGCGAAGATGCGATGAAATTCACCAGAGAATATGGTAACAAGACGAATTTTACCATGGAAACCATTGGATTTGTTGAAGAAATCAGCGAAATTCCTGAAGAAACGATGAAAATCGACGAAAAAGATGTAAATTCGCCGATGGAATTTCAAATGGAGGTGAAAAACGCGGAAGTTATCGATGAAACAACAAAAATGGACGATGATATCGATGCTAGTGACGCCACAGATGGAAATGACGTCCCAAATGAGGAAGTATACAGGGAGCGGTCAATGACTCTACCAAGCATGGAAGAAACACGTGGGCGGAGGGATACATTAAGTGAAATGTCTACTAGCCTCGCACCACTATGGATCCGGGTCCTATTGTTTATGTTCTTCATCACTGACAGCTTTGCCCATGTGGTGAGCACATGTACAGGCACTATTTCTCATCATCTTTTTGTTTTGAAAAGTTTTCACCCATCCATCGTGGAAAATTGTGAAAATTTCTATCGCTCGATTACGGAAAGCATCAAAAGTTTTGTTTTACTTATGCAAATTTGGTTTACCATCGTGTGCGATTACGATGGCCGGTTTATGGAAAATAAGGGGGCTGCCCTTCCAGTCGAGATTGCCAACTCAGGTCTCACAGAAGACCTGTTGGTTCGCGGAGTTTGGCGTTGGAGGCAACGAAGGCCTCTCGTCAAACGAAACCGACTCAACAGAGGCCTGAGGAATCAATTAAGGTTGGAAATCCACAGCTTCTCTCATCATGGGCCAAATAATCGAGTAAAACTGAAGGATGTCCGCCCTCATGAGCCTGGGCCAACATACAAGGACGACGTCGAAGTAACGGAGCCGAAGACTACCGCCAGGAGCAACATGGAAGCTCCTGGGAGTCCTAGGGCTTCTGTAACGTCTCCTGGACCTACATCCTTTTTGACGAGACCAGCAGTCATGCAGAGGAACGCAAGAGTCACCGAAGTCACCGAAGGTCTGCCGAAACCGCCATCCTTCTGGAAAGGAACTTGCGCAGGAGCAAAGAAGATCCTGCTCAAGGATGAGCCATTTTGGACTACTAGAGGCCTTGGACTTTGTATTTTTAAGTACTATTTTATACTTGTGTTTATCGTTTTGAGTATTTCCATACTTGTTTTGTTTATGCACGCTTGCATTTATTCGGAACACATTTCTAGTATTTTTATACTTTTCGTTTTGTATTTTTACTGCATGCCTAAATTTTATACCAATGGGTATTTTTGCAAGGTCTTATTTTTGGAAGCACAGGGACGTGCTTATAAACTAGTTGGGGGGTGTAACGAATTCATCGTCAGAATTCGTTGTTGTATTGAAACACCCTGTAGTTTTAAGTATTTTGATCGATGGGTTTCACCTCATGCTTGGGGGTGGGCGGGAGGTTATCCAGACGATACCTCCCTACCCTACAGGATGAGGAAAAGACGGCAAATGAATTGTATCGTCAATTCTTATAGGATAATTCCTAGAAGAATTGACGATATAGAACTTTTGGCCAGTGAAACACCGGTCAAGTGTGACGAAAAGGATACAGAAGTCCTTTTCGTAATTAAATTGTATTGTTATCGTTTGAAGAAGGATCAACGAAGATCCTTCTGTATTGTTATAATTTATACATCTTATAGATGTTTTCGTTTTCTTGATAAGTGATAGTTCACTTCTAGGTCCGAGTGTGTCCAAGAGACTTGGACACACCTGGAGCCTTTGTTATCATAATCAGATGTTTGTATTGTATTTTGAGTATAAATACAAGAGGTTGTAGATTGAGAGGACAGATCGGATAGATCAGGCAGATCGGACAGACCGTCTTTATGCTTAAGACCGATGCGATATCTCTCAATCTACAGGACTCTCTGTTTATTGAATAAAAGAGCATTTTCATCATACGAATTCAATGTGTGGACTCAGTCATTTTATGGGAGTGGGACTTAGAATTATAGCCGCCACGTAGCCGATGTTTCCACCGGACAACGAAGTCTCCAGCAGCCGAGTGTAAGACGACATCTCTACAATATTCTCTACCACAGGTCTCCTGAGGTACCGACCCTTGTGTCCCTGGTGGTTAAGTAGCAACACAGGAGCCAATAGACCGAAAGACTTAATCATCAACATCCACTCGACACTTCTAGATGGCTAGCAGAGATCACTCTACTAACCCGACGGAAACGGGGATGTTACATTAACTTCAACTTCACTTTTAAGTTCAACTTCAAATTCATCTTCAACTTTAACTTCAATTAAACTTAAACTTTAATTTCAACTTCAATTTCAACTTCAATTTCAACTTCACTTTTAACTTCAATTTCAACTTCAATTTCAACTTCAATTTCAACTTCAACTTCAACTTCAATTTCAACTTCAATTTCAACATCAATTTCAACTTCAATTTCAACTTTAATTTTAACTTCAATATCAACTTAAAATTCAACTTCAGTTTCAATTTCAATTTCAACTTCAATTTCAACTTATTTTTCAACTTCAATTTCAACTTCAATTTCAACTTCTACTTCAACTTCAATTTCAACTTTAATTTCAACTTCAATTTCAACTTCAATTTCAACTTCAATTTCAACTTCAATTTCAACTTCAATTTCAACTTCAATTTCAACTTCAATTTCAACTTCAATTTCAACTTCAATTTCAACTTCATTTTCAACTTCAATTTCTACTTCAATTTCAACTTCAATTTCAACTTCAATTTCTACTTTAATTTCAACTTCAATTTCAACTTCAATTTCAACTTCAATTTCAACTTCAATTTCAACTTCAATTTCAACTTCAATTTCAACTTCAATTTCAATTTCAACTTCAATTTCAACTTCAACTTCAATTTCAACTTCGATTTCAACTTCGATATCAACTTCAATTTTAACTTCAATTTCAACTTCAATTTCAACTTCAGTTTCAAATTCAATTTTAACTTCAATTTTAACTTCAATTTCAACTTCAGTTTCAACTTCAATTTCAACTTCACTTTTAACTTCAATTTCAACTTCAATTTCAACTTCAATTTCAATTTCACTTTTAACTTCAATTTCAACTTCAAATTCAACTTCAGTTTCAATTTCAATTTCAACTTCAATTTCAACTTATTTTTCAACTTCAATTTCAACTTCAATTTCAACTTCTACTTCAACTTCAATTTCAACTTTAATTTCAACTTCAATTTCAACTTCAATTTCAACTTCAATTTCAACTTCAATTTCAACTTCAATTTCAACTTCAATTTCAACTTCAATTTCAACTTCAATTTCAACTTCAATTTCAACTTCAATTTCAACTTCAATTTCAATTTCACTTTCAACTTCAATTTCAACTTCAATTTCAACTTCAATTTCAACTTCAATTTCAACTTCAATTTTAACTTCAATTTTAACTTTCAATTTCAACTTCAATTTCAACTTCAATTTCAACTTCAATTTCAACTTCAATTTCAACTTCAATTTCAACTTCAATTTCAATTTCACTTTTAACTTCAATTTCAACTTCAAATTCAACTTCAATTTTAACTTCAATTTCAACTTCAATTTCAACTTCAGTTTCAAATTCAATTTTAACTTCAATTTTAACTTCAATTTCAACTTCAGTTTCAACTTCAATTTCAACTTCACTTTTAACTTCAATTTCAACTTCAATTTCGAGTTCAACTACAATTTCAAACTTAACTTCAACTTCAACTTCACCTTCAAGTTCAATTTCAAATTCAACTTTAACTTCAACTTTAACCTTAACTTAAACTTAAACTTCAATTTTAACTTCAATTTCAACTTCAATTTCGAGTTCAACTTCAATTTCAAACTTAACTTCAACTTCAACTTCACCTTCAAGTTCAATTTCAAATTCAACTTCAACTTCAACTTTAACCTTAACTTAAAATTAAACTTCAATTTTAACTTCAATTTCAACTTCAATTTCAACTTCAATTTCAACTTCAATTTCAACTTCGATTTCAACTTCAATTTTAACTTCAATTTCCACTTCAACTTCAACTTCAATTTCAACTTCAACTTCAAATTTAACTTCAATTTCAACTTCAATTTCAACTTCAATTTCAACTTCAATTTCAACTTCAATTTCAACTTCAATTTCAACTTCAATTTCAACTTCAATTTCAACTTCAATTTCAACTTCAATTTCAACTTCAATTTCAACTTCAATTTCAACTTCAATTTCAACTTCTTCAATTTCAACTTCAATTTCAACTTCAATTTCAACTTCAATTTCAACTTCAATTTCAACTTCAATTTCAACTTCAATTTCAACTTCAATTTCAACTTCAATTTCAACTTCAATTTCAACTTCAATTTCAACTGCATTTTCAATTTAAAAATCAACTTCAGTTTCAACTTCAATTTCAACTTCAATGTCAACTTCAATTTCAACTTCAATTGAACTTTAATTTTAACTTCAATTTCAACTTCAAATTCATCTTCAATTTTAACTTCAATTTCAACTTCAATTTCAACTTCAATTTCAACTTCAATTTCAACTTCAATTTCAACTTCAACTTCAGTTTCAAACTTAACTTCAACTTCAACTTAACTTCAACTTCACTTTTAAGTTCAAATTCAAATTCATCTTCAACTTTAACTTCAATTAAACTTAAACTTTAATTTCAACTTCAATTTCAACTTCAATTTCAACTTCAATTTCAACTTCAATTTCAAGTTCAACTTCAATTTCAAACTTAACTTCAACTTCAACTTCACCTTCAAGTTCAATTTCAAATTCAACTTTAACTTCAACTTTAACCTTAACTTAAACTTAAACTTCAATTTTAACTTCAATTTCAACTTCAATTTCAACTTCAATTTCAACTTCAATTTCAACTTCAATTTCAACTTCTATTTCAACTTCAATTTTAACTTCAATTTCAACTTCAATTTCAACTTCAATTTCAACTTCAACTTCAGTTTCAAACTTAACTTCAACTTCAACTTAACTTCAACTTCACTTTTAAGTTCAACTTCAAATTCATCTTCAACTTTAACTTCAATTAAACTTAAACTTTAATTTCAACTTCAATTTCAACTTCAATTTCAACTTCACTTTTAACTTCAATTTCAACTTCAATTTCAACTTCAATTTCAACTTCAACTTCAACTTCAATTTCAACTTCAATTTCAACATCAATTTCAACTTCAATTTCAACTTTAATTTTAACTTCAATATCAACTTAAAATTCAACTTCAGTTTCAATTTCAATTTCAACTTCAATTTCAACTTATTTTTCAACTTCAATTTCAACTTCAATTTCAACTTCTACTTCAACTTCAATTTCAACTTTAATTTCAACTTCAATTTCAACTTCAATTTCAACTTCAATTTCAACTTCAATTTCAACTTCAATTTCAACTTCAATTTCAACTTCAATTTCAACTTCAATTTCAACTTCAATTTCAACTTCAATTTCAACTTCATTTTCAACTTCAATTTCTACTTCAATTTCAACTTCAATTTCAACTTCAATTTCTACTTTAATTTCAACTTCAATTTCAACTTCAATTTCAACTTCAATTTCAACTTCAATTTCAACTTCAATTTCAACTTCAATTTCAACTTCAATTTCAATTTCAACTTCAATTTCAACTTCAACTTCAATTTCAACTTCGATTTCAACTTCGATATCAACTTCAATTTCAATTTCAATTTCAACTTCAACTTTAACTTCAACTTCAACTTTAACTTCAACTTCAACTTCAACTTCAATTTTAAATTGAAGTGTCAACTACAATTTCAACTTCTCATTCAACTTGAATCTCAACTTCAATTTCACTTTAATTTCAACTTCAATTTCAACTTCAATTTCAACTTCAATTTCAACTTCAATTTCAACTTCAATTTCAACTTCAATTTCAACTTCAATTTCAACTTCAATTTCAATTTCACTTTCAACTTCAATTTCAACTTCAATTTCAACTTCAATTTCAACTTCAATTTCAACTCAATTTCAACTTCAATTTTAACTTCAATTTTAACTTTTAATTTCAACTTCAATTTCAACTTCAATTTCACTTCAATTTCAACTTCAATTTCAATTTCACTTTTACACTTCAATTTCAACTTCAATTTCAACTTCAATTTTAACTTCAATTTCAACTTCAATTTCAACTTCAGTTTCAACTTCAATTTCAACTTCACTTTTAACTTCAATTTCAACTTCAATTTCGAGTTCAACTTCAATTTCAAACTTAACTTCAAATTCAACTTCACCTTCAAGTTCAATTTCAAATTCAACTTTAACTTCAACTTTAACCTTAACTTAAACTTAAACTTCAATTTCAACTTCAATTTCAACTTCAATTTCAACTTCAATTTCAACTTCAATTTCAACTTCAATTTCAACTTCAATTTCAACTTCAATTTCAACTTCAATTTCAATTTCACTTTCAACTTCAATTTCAACTTCAATTTCAACTTCAATTTCAACTTCAATTTCAACTTCAATTTCAACTTCAATTTCAACTTCAATTTTAACTTCAATTTTAACTTTTAATTTCAACTTCAATTTCAACTTCAATTTCAACTTCAATTTCAACTTCAATTTCAATTTCACTTTTAACTTCAATTTCAACTTCAATTTCAACTTCAATTTTAACTTCAATTTCAACTTCAATTTCAACTTCAGTTTCAACTTCAATTTCAACTTCACTTTTAACTTCAATTTCAACTTCAATTTCGAGTTCAACTTCAATTTCAAACTTAACTTCAACTTCAACTTCACCTTCAAGTTCAATTTCAAATTCAACTTTAACTTCAACTTTAACCTTAACTTAAACTTAAACTTCAATTTCAACTTCAATTTCAACTTCAATTTCAACTTCAATTTCAACTTCAATTTTAACTTCAATTTTAACTTTAAATTTCAACTTCAATTTCAACTTCAATTTCAACTTCAATTTCAACTTCAATTTCAACTTCAATTTCAACTTCAATTTCAACTTCAATTTCAATTTCACTTTTAACTTCAATTTCAACTTCAATTTCAACTTCAATTTTAACTTCAATTTCAACTTCAATTTCAACTTCAGTTTCAAATTCAATTTTAACTTCAATTTTAACTTCAATTTCAACTTCAGTTTCAACTTCAATTTTAACTTCAATTTCAACTTCAATTTCAACTTCAGTTTCAAATTCAATTTTAACTTCAATTTTAACTTATTTTTCAACTTCAATTTCAACTTCACTTTTAACTTCAATTTCAACTTCAATTTCAACTTCAATTTCAACTTCAACTTCAACTTCAATTTCAACTTCAATTTCAACATCAATTTCAACTTCAATTTCAACTTTAATTTTAACTTCAATATCAACTTAAAATTCAACTTCAGTTTCAACTTCAATTTCAACTTCAATTTCAACTTATTTTTCAACTTCTATTTCAACTTCAATTTCAACTTCTACTTCAACTTCAATTTCAACTTTAATTTCAACTTCAATTTCAACTTCAATATCAACTTCGATTTGAACTTCAATATCAACTTCCATTTCAATTTCAATTTCAACTTCAACTTTAACTTCAACTTCAACTTTAACTTCAATTTCAACTTCAATTTCAACTTCAATTTCAACTTCAATTTTAACTTCAATTTCAACTTCAATTTCAATTTCACTTTCAATTTCAATTTCAACTTCAATTTCAACTTCAATTTCAACTTCAATTTCAACTTCAATTTTAACTTCAATTTTAACTTTAAATTTCAACTTCAATTTCAACTTCAATTTCAACTTCAATTTCAACTTCAATTTCAACTTCAATTTCAACTTCAATTTCAACTTCAATTTCAATTTCACTTTTAACTTCAATTTCAACTTCAATTTCAACTTCAATTTTAACTTCAATTTCAACTTCAATTTCAACTTCAGTTTCAAATTCAATTTTAACTTCAATTTTAACTTCAATTTCAACTTCAGTTTCAACTTCAATTTTAACTTCAATTTCAACTTCAATTTCAACTTCAGTTTCAAATTCAATTTTAACTTCAATTTTAACTTATTTTTCAACTTTAATTTCAACTTCAATTTCAACTTCAATTTCAACTTCAATTTCAACTTCAATTTCAATTTCACTTTCAACTTCAATTTCAACTTCAATTTCAACTTCAATTTCAACTTCAATTTCAACTTCAATTTTAACTTCAATTTTAACTTTCAATTTCAACTTCAATTTCAACTTCAATTTCAACTTCAATTTCAACTTCAATTTCAACTTCAATTTCAACTTCAATTTTAACTTCAATTTCAACTTCAATTTCAACTTCAGTTTCAAATTCAATTTTAACTTCAATTTTAACTTCAATTTCAACTTCAGTTTCAACTTCAATTTCAACTTCACTTTTAAGTTCAATTTCAACTTCAATTTCGAGTTCAACTTCAATTTCAAACTTAACTTCAACTTCAACTTCACCTTCAAGTTCAATTTCAAATTCAACTTTAACTTCAACTTAAACCTTAACTTAAACTTAAACTTCAATTTTAACTTCAATTTCAACTTCAATTTCGAGTTCAAGTTCAATTTCAAACTTAACTTCAACTTCAACTTCACCTTCAAGTTCAATTTCAAATTCAACTTCAACTTCAACTTTAACCTTAACTTAAAATTAAACTTCAATTTTAACTTCAATTTCAATTTCAATTTCAACTTCAATTTCAACTTCAATTTCAACTTCAATTTCAACTTCAACTTCAACTTAACTTCAACTTCAACTTCAACTTCAATTTCAACTTCAATTTCAACTTCAATTTCAACTTCAATTTCAACTTCAATTTCAACTTCAATTTCAACTTCAATTTCAACTTCAACTTCAGTTTCAAACTTAACTTCAACTTCAACTTAACTTCAACTTCACTTTTAAGTTCAACTTCAAATTCATCTTCAACTTTAACTTCAATTAAACTTAAACTTTAATTTCAACTTCAATTTCAACTTCAATTTCAACTTCACTTTTAACTTCAATTTCAACTTCAATTTCAACTTCAACTTCAACTTCAATTTCAACTTCAATTTCAACATCAATTTCAACTTCAATTTCAACTTTAATTTTAACTTCAATATCAACTTAAAATTCAACTTCAGTTTCAACTTCAATTTCAACTTATTTTTCAACTTCAATTTCAACTTCAATTTCAACTTCTACTTCAACTTCAATTTCAACTTTAATTTCAACTTCAATTTCAACTTCAATTTCAACTTCAATTTCAACTTCAATTTCAACTTCAATTTCAACTTCAATTTTGTAACAACCCAGTTTTGCTCTTTATTTGTGCAGAACTAAATCTCCTGTGTCGTCTGCTAGGCTGGCTATTTAGCTGCCAGGCAGACGACAAAATGGCCAGCAAGGGTCACTGTCCTCCCCCAGGTGGAGCAGCCTTGGGGGTATATAATGGCGGCGGCCATTATATTCTGGGCAGTGTGTGTTAGACCCTTCATGCTTAGTGCATGTGTTTTTGGTGCTCCAAGTCATCAGGTGGCCAAGATGGCCACCATTCATCTTTTGTTTGTCTTTGGGTGTGGAGGTTGTTAACCTCTTCTAATGGCTGGAATTAGCCAGGAGAATCTTCTTGTATTGCATCTTTTTGGGCTCTCTGCTGGTATAATTACCAGCAGATATTGCCTTCATCGAAGTGAGTGTTTTTATTTATTCTTGCTGAATAAATCATACTTATTATTTTCACTCTACACACTGTGTCCGTGTCACTTATTTTCTGGGGAAGTTACCGCGGGGAGGGTGGGGGTTTCCGGTGGGGATACGCCGGCACCATCACCGTCCTGTTTCCGTCGTCATCGACCGGTACTTCGCGTCGGTTCCACGGTAGGATCCATCGGGGGTCTACCGTGGGTTCTTCGTCGTGTTCGTCGGCCATTCGTCCGTCGACCTACGGAGAGATCGACTCTCGACCGGCGTCACCCAGGGACCGGACGGACAAGAGCGGGCAGTCCGCGCTTCGACCTCGGCCCCAAGGGAGTCAAGGATCCGGTAAGACGGGGAAGTTTTGCCGGGGTGTTGCAACGGACCCAAGTCGGGTCGTTACAATTGGTGGAGGCGCCGGGTAGCGCCACCGCTGCCACTCTTGACGGTCGACAGACCGTGGAAACTGTTTGCCACTGCCGGGCGTGGACTTTGTCCACGGTACAGCGGTGAAAACAGTTGTTGACCGTGAACTTTACCGGTAGATCGGTAGTAAACTGTGGGGCACGGACATTTGTCCGTGGGACTACAGTTGAAACCAATCTACGGCCAAGTTTACCGGTAGTATACCGTAGGGCACGGACTGTTGTCCGTGGAACTACGGTAGAAACCGGTTCACGGTCAGGGTCGGTAGACCGGAGTCGTGAGTACGCCCGTAGGGCGTGGACATTTGTCCACGGTACTACGGTGGAAAACGGCTTAGGGCGTAGTAGTCCGGTAAAGGACCGTGGGACACGGACGGGTTTGTCCGTGATACCGCGGTGGTTACCGGGGAAAGCCCTAGGTTATCCGCAAGTAGGACGGTGGGCACGGTGGTTGACCGTGCAGGACCGTTTGAAAGTGGGATAACGGTGATTTTTACCGCTAGTATACCGGTAGCACGGTGGTTTACCGTGCAAGACCGGTAGAACACGGTAAAAAGGGACTTTTTACCGCAAGTAGACGGTGGAATACGGACTTTTGTCCGTGCATCACCGTTCGAACACGGTAAAAAGAGAGTTTCACCATCAGTGGACGGTTGATTACGGACTTTTGTCCGTGTATCTCCGTTCGAGGACGGTGAAAGTAACTCCAATCGTAAATCTAACCGTGGGACACGGACCGTTGTCCGTGATACCGTGGTTATTTGCGGTTTTACCGGTGTTTGACGGTGTGTTGCGGACTGTTGTCCGTGTATCACCGGGCAGACACGGTAAAAAGGGAGTTTTACCGTTAGTAGATGGTGAATTGCGGACTTTTGTCCGTGAATTACCGGTTGAACACGGTAGAAAGGTAGTTTCACCGCTAGTAGACGGTGATTTGCGGACCGTTGTCCGTGAATCTCCGTTCGAAGACGGTGAAAAGAGACTCTAACCGTACGGTTACCGTGGGACACGGACATTTGTCCGTGAAACTACGGTTTGGTACGGTTCTACCGTTGTTTGACGGTGTTTTCTGGACTTTGGTCCGTGAATTCGCCAGATTTCACGGTAGATTCTCTCACTTACAAGTGGTGGCCGTTTCTGTCCATGTTCGCACGGTGGGAATCGGCCTAAACCCCGTTCTCCCCGATGGTAGGTCGAGGTAACGGTGTAGGCGAGAGATTGGAGTTGCGTTCCCGCACCATTGGCCGTGGTATTCGGCCGGAGGGGCAGCAACCTGGTTTGGTTGCTGTTGGCGGGAACGGACACGGTGGTTCCGTGGGGGAAGTTGCTGTAGGGGATGTCCCTACGGACCGACCTCCGTACGGAGACTTTGTAGCGGTGCGATCGCACCGTGGAGGCATTGTCACCGACGGAACACCGTTGGATGGTGGTGAAGGGGTTGTGAGGACCCCAGCAGAGACAGGCACGTGGCCTTTGGTTGGTGTCCTGGCCTCCACTGCCACCGGTCCGGTTGGACACGGTGGGGAACTCTTAAGTGAGTCGGTGGGGACTCTGTTGGGTAGTCCGCAGGGCCCGGAGTCATTGTTGACATCGTGGTCCGAGGAAGAACTCCTTGCGGTTGCCAGGGGGATTGACGACCTGCGGTTGCAGGGACGTCTGCCCCAAGGGATCCATGGGATCCGAGGAGGGCAACCGCAGTTCCCACCATCGCCCGTGCACCAGGGAGGTGTACGGAGGGAGGCGCCGCCGGTTTCGACTGGGCGGATACCTCCTGGAGGAACTTGGACTGCTCCTGTGGGAGTTGGTCACGAAGTTCCTCCGAACGTTCAGCAGCCGAGGGTCCACTTGGTGGAACCCACGGAAGCTGAGCTTGATGCTGAGATTTCGGGAAACCGGAGCAGGGCACCACGGCCGGTAAGTACCGCACCGTGGACGCCTGCACCGGCCGTCCCGTCGGAGATTCAGGCGTTTGGGTTTTTCAACCCAGTCCACTCGTTCATACGATATGATGGACGAGAGGACATTACGCCTTTTCTCCGACAGTTCGAAGCCAAAGCGAGGGCTCAGCGCTGGACGGATGAGGCCAGGTGCAGTTTCTTTACGTACCTGCTCGACGGCCCGGCTGAAGAATACTATGCCAGTTTGGTAGAGTTTCAGCCGGACCTGACCTGGCCGGAGCTAAAGGAGGCCATGTTCCAGCGTTTCGGGACTAAGAATCAGGCTCAGGCTTGTTTCGATCAGTTTGAAACAATGGTGCAGGGGCCGACCGAGTCGCTCCAGGCGTTCTACTGGCGCTTTATTGAGCTAGCAGAACGAGTTTCTCCTAATGAGGATGAGTCTTGTCGACTCCTCCGATTTAAGAAGAAACTGCAGCCGGCGATCCTCAGACCGCTCTGGGGATCGAAGGCCGAAACGGTGTGCGCGTTCACCGCGGAGGCAATGTTGGTCGAGGCCGACATGCTGACGGCGGGTGAATTGCCTGCCCGTACCTTGACGGTACCAGAGACCAAGACTACGGTCAAGGCCTCGGGTGCTGTGGCACAGCCCAAAGGCTCTGCTAAGTCTTCCTCCAACCCTTCGGGTGCGAAGGCGACTGTTCCATCCAATGCGGACGGAGCGACTGCCAAGACCGGAGGGAAGAAGGGTAATAAGACTAGGCGGCGGAGCCAGGGTGGAAATAAGTCCACAGCAGCCCCGTCTGGGTCTGGCCAAATGGCTGTAGGTGGTGGTCCCACCCGGAAGCAACCAGGTCCATGCTACAAGTGCGACCAAATGGGTCACTTGAAGAAGGATTGTCCGGAGGCTTTGGCCCGAGGACAGGTTGCTAGGGTGACACCTGGCAGAAGCCAGGCGGTGCTGTATGGCACGGGTCTTGTACCCGTGGTACGGCAGGACCGTGAATGTCTGTCCACCGTAATTAACGGACAGACATACTATCTGCCTGTTGCCAGAGACGATGGTGCGCCATCGTTAAACCGGCAACGGTCGCTGCAGAACTGAGCTGCAGTCGACCGGGTTCGCTTAAAAACTCAGGTGTCCGGCAAAGCCGGCGAAGTGAGGAAGGGACGTACCTTCGGGCAGTGTCCAAGTATGTGGGAATCCTGCATAAAGCAGGGGTGCCTCTGGCAAGGTCTGCGGACCCAGAAATTACCCAGTGGGTATTTCAGGAGCCAAGCCCCACATTGGAAGCTGCGCTTGCCCGGCTGGAGAGCTGGGTGGCACCTTTCTTCCCTGATGAGGGGGAGGAAGGTCCGAACGGTACGGGCATTATGAGGGCTTCGAGCGTTGGTGCGCCCATGCTGTCGCCCTGGCCTAGTAGGTCTCCTGGTTTGGAGACTGGTACCCAGACCCCCGAGCATCCGGTACGACCATCTCTTGTGGATGGGAGGACGGATGAGGCTCGGAAAAGTAATGTCGGGCAACGACGGTTGCCTATACCAGAACTACAGAGCCGTGCTTATTTGCGTGGGGCACCACGTGTTCTGGTGTCGTTGAACGATCGGCTGGTTGAGTCGATCGTCGACACCGGTGCCGAGGTATCGGTAATGAGCATGTCGGTGGCACAGGAGATGGGGTTACCGGTGCAGGAGGTTAGCCTCCCCTCATGCCTGACGGGCATGAGCGGGTACTCCATCGAGATAAAAGGTGTCATGTACGTGGACATGTCAATCCACGGGAGGTCCATCAGAACCCATCTTCTCCTCATTGAGGGTGAAGGAGAAGCCATAATAGGTGTTGACCTGGCTTCTCGGTTTGGGCTGATGGTGGACATTGTGAGCCGGAAGTTGTATTTCCGGGAAGACATCTGGAATGCACATCCAGATGCTCTTCATGCCGCACTGGCCATTCAGGCTTTGCAGGGTACTTCGGTACAGCTTCCGAACTCGTTAGTGGAGGCGTTGGCGAAGCTTCACGATTCTGTGGAGCCTCTGCTACTCCCTCCCTACGGGATACCGGAAGGAATGCCTGCAGATCCTGGAAAGGTGGATGGGTGGGTCGACATTGTGTCGCCTGAACTCGCTGAGACCAGTTCTCCAATTAGGAGCGGGGATGTTTGTTCCCTGCGACTGTTGGAGAACGTATGGCTACCTGCTCATGAGCGGAAGGTGGTTTCCGTGAGCTTGGTAGAGCATGCTGGCCCTGGTCAGCTGCTTCTCGTAGAGCCCCATCGTAAAGCCTTAGGTGGCCGTGGTCTGTTGGCGGTGGCAGGAATTGCCGAAGCCACAGAACAAGGCACTTACGATATATGGCTTGAGAATGTTGCTGACATTCCCATTGCCCTGGAGACAGGGGAGGGTGTCGCAACGGCTCAAGCTGTGGAGGCAGCCATTGTGGTGGGACTGGACGGTCCATCTAAGTTGAGAGGGGGAGACCCCACTCATGGAGATGGCCGGCCATGGGGGCTTCCGCCTAAGTTGAGAGGGGCGACCGGTAAAGGTCGCCGAGTCCTCAATGCGGAAGTGAAACCCACTCTTGAGGAGTGTCTTAAAATCGGACCTAGTCTGAAGCCTGAAGAGGCGGCACAGCTTCGGGAGTTCCTACTGGAACGCCGTGATCATTTTGCGTTCGATTACACAGAGCTGGGGGAAACCCCGCTCGTCGAACATACGATTGATACTGGTGGGTTACCTCCGGTGCGAGAAGGATTGCGAAGAACCGCTCCAGCGGCTCGTGCGATCGAGCGAGAAGAGGTAGCGAAAATGTTGGATGCAGGTGTAATCCAACCTTCGCATAGTCCTTATGCAAGCCCTATCTTACTTGTTCGCAAGAAGGATGGTGGCTTTCGTTTCTGTGTGGACTATCGGAGACTGAACGCCCAGACAAAGGCGGATCAGTACCCGCTACCTCGCATCGATGATGCCCTCGATTCGCTAGCCGGAGCAAAGTATTTTGCAACCCTGGACCTTGCTAGTGGTTACTGGCAGGTCAGGATGGCGGAGCAAGACATTGAGAAGACCGCATTCATTTGCTCTCAAGGTCTATTTGAGTTTCGAAAAATGCCTTTCGGACTCTGCAATGCTCCTGCCACGATGCAAAGAGCGTTAGACCTCTTGTTGGCGGGACACAAGTGGGAGAGCTGCTTGGTGTACCTAGACAATATTATCGTCTTTGGGAGCACCTTTGAGCAGTTTCTCGAACGCTTGAGTACTGTCCTGAGACTGTTACGAGGGGCGGAGCTGAAACTCCAGCCGAAGAAGTGTTTCTTCGGATTTGACAAGGTCAAATATCTCGGTCACATTGTGAGTGCCGAGGGAGTTGCTCCGGACCCGGGACTCGTGAGAGCAGTCGAAGAGTTCAGTGTCCCTACGACGGTGACCGCCGTCCGAAGTTTTCTTGGACTGGCCGGCTACTACCGTAGGTTCATAAAGGACTTCGCCAAGGTCGCAAGACCACTGCATGATCTGACCAGGAAGGATGCGTCCTTTGACTGGTCGGAGCAGTGTGGTCTAGCGTTTGAGCGGTTAAAGGCATTTTTAACCGAAGCACCGGTGCTCACCATGTATGATCCACGTGGTGAGGTGTTAATTCACACCGATGCTAGTGGGTACGGTCTAGGTGTCGTAGTATACCAGAAGCTACCTGAGGACAAGGCTCCTCGGGTTCTGGCCTACGCTAGCCGTCTCATGAAGGGACCGGAAACACGGTATAGTGTCACCGAGCAGGAATGCTTGGCGATCATGTTTGCCGTGGGTAAATTCCGACCTTACATCTTTAACCGGGACTTTGTGATTGTAACTGATCACCATGCGCTCTGTCATTTGCAGACTGCCAAAAACCTGCAGGGCAGGTTGGGGCGTTGGCAAATGCAGTTGCAGGAGTACCGGTATAAGATTCAGTACAAGAAGGGGAAACTTCATGAGGATGCCGACTGTTTGAGTCGGTATCCGGTAAATGAAGTTGACGATCCTTCTTTGCCTGAACACGTCGAGGCTGACGTGGGTGAGGTAATTTACCGGGTCCGGTCTGAGGTGGATTGGGTTATGGAGCAGGCCAATGACAATTGGTGCTCCAAGGTGAAGCATGAGCTCTACACCGACCCCAACTCGAACTTAAGGTTCAAGTTCGTGGTGGCAAACCAATTGTTGTATGCCATCAAATCCATACAGGATCGCACCAGAACTGTGCTGGTTGTGCCGAGGTCGTGTCAAGCCTTCTGCTTGCGGAAGTTGCACGATAGCTCTGAAGCTGGTCACTTCGGAGTGTACAAGACATACCAACGGTTGCGTACTCGTTTCTACTGGTTAGGTATGAAACGTGACACGGTGGAGTATGTTAAATCATGCTTGGTGTGTCAGAGAGTACGACAGTTCACAAGAGCTCAAGGATTCTTGCAACCGATAGTTCCAGAGTACCCAGTTCATGCCTGGGGAATGGACTTCGTTGGGCCGTTTCCTGCGTCCGTGGGTGGAGTCACCTATGTTTTGATCATGGTGGACTACTTCACTCGGTACGGCGTGGCGAAGGCAGTACGAAGGGCTACGGCCGCTTGTGTTGTCAAGTTCCTGAAAGATGAGATCTTGTTGGTGTATGGCACACCGACAACTCTCATCTCGGATCGTGGTTCCCAGTTCTGTAGCAAACTTTTGCGAAAGTTCAGGGAGCGCTATAATATAGCGCAGCACCACACGACGGCGTACCATCCGCAAGCAAATGGGCTTACGGAACGTACGAATAAAACCGTAATGGAGACCATAAAGCGTTACCTTGATCCCCTCAAGGACCAACGTGATTGGTTTGAGAAGTTACGGCCCGCCGTGTGGGCCTACAACACTGCGGTGCAGGAGAGCACGGAAGTGTCTCCGTACCAATTGTTGTTTGGCCGCGAACCTAGGTTGGGGATTGATAATCTCCTTCCTGACGGTCCGATCCGCGACTTGCCTGACCAGCAAGCCGTGGAGGAGCGTGCTCGTCAGAATTTGGCGGCCTCTCAGAGGAGGCAGAAGAGCCGGTATGACGCTGGCCGGGTGCAGCCACCCCTGTACCAACCTGGTATGAAGGTTTGGATGAGGGATATGGCTGGGAAACTCGGCCAAGCCAAGAAGTGGAACTTCGCGTACAAGGCTGAACTGGGTACGGTGGTCCGGCAGGTTTCCGACCTAGTCTACGAAATAGAGTTCGTAGATGGGTATGGTCGGAAGGTGCGGGACCGGTTTCATGTTGATAACCTGAAGCCATACGTTCCCACATGTGGAGTTCGTGAGGAAGATGGCCTAGGTAGCTCTGACACCTCATCGAACTCCAGTGGGACCAGTGATGCTGAGTCCCAGGATGATAGGACGGTGGAGGACGATAATGTTCCTCCGTGACCGTCCAGTCGGCCTGGCTTGGCTAGTGAGTCTACCGACTCTGAGGCAGAGGAAGCACCTCAGCCCCGGTATAACCTCCGTCCGAGGAAACCGAAGGCTTTTGAGGTTATGCAAGCTTCCTCTGGGCCACCAGAGAGTGCCAGGACCCGTCAGGGACTCTATGAGCCCCTGCCCTGGTGGGAGAGAGCAGGCCGATCCCTGGAGTGGGATGATGGCCTGGTTCGGAAGAACAAGAACTGGGCGCCCAGAGACCCCTGGACGGGACACCGCCTGTCTGTCACGGACAGATGGCGGTCGCCCGGGGAGAACTGGGTTGAGAAATCAGTAATGTCCAGCTGCAGACTTGGTGTTAAGTCTGCAGGTGATGTTTCCGACTGTGCTCTCTCTCCTGCATCGATGTTGGCCGTTCCTCCGGAGATATTAGCGGCTAAGCGCCATCCTGTTTGGAAAAATAAACAAGAACGGTCGTTTGCTGCTAGTTGGCTCCTGAAACGTTTGTTTCACCGGAGGAAACGGAAAGATGCAGGATCACTGGTTGCCAGAAGAAAATTGGTAGCTCCGGTAAGCCGAAGCCGGCTAGAATTGGCTAGCCTGGCTGAGGAAAATCCGGAGGCTGGGATGGACACAACGGAGGTTTCCGTGGTGCACATCACCAGGCAGTGGAGAGGCCAGTGTATCCTCTCTTCAGAGGACTCTTTGGAGTCTGAAGGGAGAGGAAAGGCCTCCCCGGGTAAACGGTCGATGACCGGATCCCGGGAGGGTATTCCCACCATTCAAGGGAGTCCTCTAGACGTTGTCCCTTTGGGGAAAACTGAAGAGGACCGACTTGATCGGTTAGACGAAAGTCGGAAGTACCAGATGCCGTCGGAAGGTTTTCTGATGGCGGATGGGAAACGATCTTACGTCGGGGAGTTCCCTGCCCAGCAGCGCCGTAAGGACAGATCGAAATCTAAGAAGAAGTCCGGTGCTGCTAGGTACGCTGCACGGATGAGGGCTCTTACTGAGAGAGAGGCTCAGCTTAAGAGGAGGGAAGCTGCCATGGCATTACTTATGCCGGCAGCAGGCCTTCTGGCTGAGGCCCATGCTCATCCTGAGGGAGCCCCAGGGGCTGCCCGGCCTGAAGACCAACCTCCTGCCGTGGGTTCGCCCGCAGCAGTGGCTGGTTCTTCGGGTAGGCAGTCTGGGACTCCCAAGAGGGACCGAAGAATGGAGAAAAAGGCCAACCAGCCTTCAGTATCCACTCCTAGGAAGAGCACTCCAGTGAGTGGTGGTGGTGGTCAGGGACAGAAATGTCCCCGCCCTTTCACCCCACCAGTGGTCAGTCATCCGGCAGGGAAACAGGCCAAGACCTCACGTGGAGGTCCGGCCGGCATCCCTGCAGGCAAGTGGAGCTATGAGGACCGTGCGCGGTACCACATGGCTCAAGCAGCAAAGTGCGAAGCTCGGATAAAGAGAGCTAAGCAGGTTGAACGCCATCAGGAGTTCGAGCCCCGGACCTCTCAGTTTCCGCCCATGCGGGGAACTGAAGTCCGGAATCTGCTCGTTACAGGGGAACCTCCTGTCAGACGTGGTGTCACACTTGTTGTGAGGGCCTCAACCGCCGCTGGCCAACAGCGCATTGCCCAGAGGGGGGCGATGCAGGCTCCCAAGGCACCTACCCAAGGTGCGGGAGCTAAAACTGTTGGTAGCAAGGGTCAGCCGACCCTTGCACTGGGGAAATTAAAGATTCCCCGGGATAAGAGAGGACATGTCGTGGCGGCACGACCGTCCTCAATTGTCAAGTCGGCTACGGGAGTCAACTCGGAGGCGAGTACAGCTTCGGCTGGAAAGGCTTCGGTTGGGAAGTCCGGTCACTCGAAGGGGGCTAACCACCCTCCTAAGTCTGACCGGCCCGGTGAGTCTTTGAGCTTAGGTGTGTCCGGCTCAAAGCACGGTAAACCTTCTTCCCAAAAGAAGAAACAGAAGGTGGACAAGAGAAAGTCCAGGTTTGGGAAGAAGGGAGGTCCAGGACCTTCTGGTCAGGAGTCCCTGGGGACGACTGCCAGAAGGGTTGGGATGGACGAGGAGGAGTCCCGACACGGTGCGACCGTGTCGGCCGGGAACCAGCCGTACCATACCCGTCAGGTAATGATGGCGCGGACGGATGGGAGGTCAATGCGAGACGTTGGTCTCGGTATACCTCCATCCTCCCCGAAGGTGGTCACGGTACCGAACCCGCGGGTTCGGTCGGTGGGAACTCTCCGCCGGGTCAGCTCGCATTCACCTAGATGCGGGGGCAGCCCGGTGGGGAAAGTTAGTGTTCCTACAAAACGTGGTCCCATGCCTTCCATTGGAAGGACACCCTTCTTTCCGAGTCCTGACAAGGGGGTCTTTGGGACCCTAGGACCGGAAGAGGAAGCCAGGTCTCCCCAGCCTGCGGGCAAGGGTCGACACTCTGGAGCCAGTCCTCCGTATTCAGAAAGAGAGGTCTTTCTGAATAACCGACTTGGTCTGTGGCAGGACCAGCCGGGAATGGAGGGGTTCCAGTACATTGGTTATTACCGTTTGGGAGAGCCACTCCCGGTACCATGGTTGCTGTCGTTGCCATCATTCAGCATGCGTTATGTGCTTGCTCTTGGTGGTAGAGACTTTCCGGTGTTGTTGGTCGTCAACCCGGTTAGGAGACGTTTTGCGTTTTTGGATGTGATGGGGACAGGAGCTGGATTAGTTCATCTAGTCCAGCTCGCGGCACCATACGTCCAGCGTCTCCTTGGCTGCGACTTAGAAGAGATGGTTGGAGAAGTTGTAGTCCAACCACTACGAGGGAGCGAGTCTGATCCCGCAGCCGCCCTCGTAGATCTTCTAACGAGTCGGACCTTACGTAGGGGTCTGCAGCTTGCCACTCTAGCCATCGATGTGTTTCGACGGCAGGAGGAGGCAAGGCTCAGAGGGACTGAGTTCGATATCGGACACGGGTGGCAGAACACCCGGATGTGCCTGTGGTGGGCACGTCGGTGGATATCGGAGTGGTTGGGCACTCTGGTGGTTCCACCGCCGATGAATTCAGCCTGACGCTGAGTGGGGGTCACAGGAGCAATCCTTGCTGGCTCGACTGACCTGATCCCGGGGCGGATCAGGGAAGTTGAGAGGATTGTAACAACCCAGTTTTGCTCTTTATTTGTGCAGAACTAAATCTACTGTGTCGTCTGCTAGGCTGGCTATTTAGCTGCCAGGCAGACAACAAAATGGCCAGCAAGGGTCACTGTCCTCCCCCAGGTGGAGCAGCCTGGGGGTATATAATGGCGGCGGCCATTATATTCTGGGCAGTGTGTGTTAGACCCTTCATGCTTAGTGCATGTGTTTTTGGTGCTCCAAGTCATCAGGTGGCCAAGATGGCCACCATTCATCTTTTGTTTGTCTTTGGGTGTGGAGGTTGTTAACCTCTTCTCCTGGCTGGAATTAGCCAGGAGAATCTTCTTGTATTGCATCTTTTTGGGCTCTCTGCTGGTATAATTACCAGCAGATATTGCCTTCATCGAAGTGAGTGTTTTTATTTATTCTTGCTGAATAAATCATACTTATTATTTTCACTCTACACACTGTGTCCGTGTCACTTATTTTCTGGGGAAGTTACCGCGGGGAGGGTGGGGGTTTCCGGTGGGGATACGCCGGCACCATCACCGTCCTGTTTCCGTCGTCATCGGCCGGTACTTCGCGTCGGTTCCACGGTAGGATCCATCGGGGGTCTACCGTGGATTCTTCGTCGTGTTCGTCAGCCATTCGTCCGTCGACCTACGGAGAGATCGACTCTCGACCGGCGTCACCCAGGGACCGGACGGACAAGAGCGGGCAGTCCGCGCTTCGACCTCGGCCCCAAGGGAGTCAAGGATCCGGTAAGACGGGGAAGTTTTGCCGGGGTGTTGCAACGGACCCAAGTCGGGTCGTTACAATTTCAACTTCAATTTCAACTTCAATTTCAACTTCAATTTCAACTTCAATTTCAACTTCAATTTCAACTTCAATTTCAACTTCATTTTCAACTTCAATTTCTACTTCAATTTCAACTTCAATTTCAACTTCAATTTCTACTTTAATTTCAACTTCAATTTCAACTTCAATTTCAACTTCAACTTCAACTTCAATTTCAACTTCAATTTCAACTTCAATTTCAATTTCAACTTCAATTTCAACTTCAACTTCAATTTCAACTTCGATTTCAACTTCGATATCAACTTCAATTTCAATTTCAATTTCAACTTCAACTTTAACTTCAACTTCAACTTTAACTTCAACTTCAACTTCAACTTCAATTTTAAATTGAAGTTCAACTTCACATTCAACTTCAATCTCAACTTCAATTTCAACTTTAATTTCAACTTCAATTTCAACTTCAATTCCAACTTCAATTTCAACTTCAATTTCAACTTCAATTTCAACTTCAATTTCAACTTCAATTTCAATTTCACTTTCAACTTCAATTTCAACTTCAATTTCAACTTCAATTTCAACTTCAATTTCAACTTCAATTTTAACTTCAATTTTAACTTTTAATTTCAACTTCAATTTCAACTTCACTTTTAACTTCAATTTCAACTTCAATTTCGAGTTCAACTTCAATTTCAAACTTAACTTCAACTTCAACTTCACCTTCAAGTTCAATTTCAAATTCAACTTTAACTTCAACTTTAACCTTAACTTAAACTTAAACTTCAATTTTAACTTCAATTTCAACTTCAATTTCAACTTCAATTTCAACTTCAATTTCAACTTCTATTTCAACTTCAATTTCAACTTCAATTTCAACTTCAATTTCAACTTCAATTTCAACTTCACTTTTAACTTCAATTTCAACTTCAATTTCAACTTCAATTTCAACTTCAACTTCAACTTCAATTTCAACTTCAATTTCAACATCAATTTCAACTTCAATTTCAACTTTAATTTTAACTTCAATATCAACTTAAAATTCAACTTCAGTTTCAACTTCAATTTCAACTTCAATTTCAACTTATTTTTCAATTTCTATTTCAACTTTAATTTCAACTTCAATTTCAACTTCAATTTCAACTTCGATTTCAACTTCAATATCAACTTCAATTTCAATTTCAATTTCAACTTCAACTTTAACTTCAACTTCAACTTTAACTTTAACTTCAATTTCAACTTCAATTTCAACTTCATTTTCAACTTCAATTTCTACTTCAATTTCAAATTCAATTTCAACTTCAATTTCTACTTTAATTTCAACTTTAATTTCAACTTCAATTTCAACTTCAATTTCAACTTCAATTTCAACTTCAATTTCAACTTCAATTTCAATTTCACTTTCAACTTCAATTTCAACTTCAATTTCAACTTCAATTTCAACTGCAATTTCAACTTCAATTTCAATTTCAACTCCAATTTCAACTTCAATTTCAACTTCAATTTCAACTTCAATTTCAACTTCAATTTCAACTTCAATTTCAACTTCAATTTCAACTTCAATTTCAACTTCAATTTCAACTTCAATTTCAACTTCAATTTCAACTTCAATTTCAACTTCAATTTCAACTTCAATTTCAACTTCAATTTCAACTTCAATTTCAACTTCAATTTCAACTTCAATTTCAACTTCAATTTCAACTTCAATTTCAACTTCAATTTCAACTTCAATTTCAACTTCAATTTCAACTTCAATTTCAACTTCAACTTCAACTTCAATTTCAACTTCAATTTCAACATCAATTTCAACTTCAATTTCAAATTTAATTTTAACTTCAATATCAACTTAAAATTCAACTTCAGTTTCAACTTCAATTTCAACTTCAATTTCAACTTCAATTTCAACTTCACTTTTAACTTCAATTTCAACTTCAATTTCAACTTCAATTTCAACTTCAATTTCAAATTCAATTTTAACTTCAATTTTAACTTCAATTTCAACTTCAGTTTCAACTTCAATTTCAACTTCACTTTTAACTTCAATTTCAACTTCAATTTCGAGTTCAACTTCAATTTCAAACTTAATTTCAACTTCAACTTCACCTTCAAGTTCAATTTCAAATTCAACTTTAACTTCAACTTTAACCTTAACTTAAACTTAAACTTCAATTTTAACTTCAATTTCAACTTCAATTTCGAGTTCAACTTCAATTTCAAACTTAACTTCAACTTCAACTTCAACTTCACCTTCAAGTTCAATTTCAAATTCAACTTCAACTTCAACTTTAACCTTAACTTAAAATTAAACTTCAATTTTAACTTCAATTTCAACTTCAATTTCAACTTCAATTTCAACTTCAATTTTAACTTCAATTTCCACTTCAACTTCAACTTCAATTTCAACTTCAACTTCAAATTTAACTTCAATTTCAACTTCAATTTCAACTTCAATTTCAATTTCAACTTCAATTTCAACTTCAACTTCAATTTCAACTTCGATTTCAACTTCGATATCAACTTCAATTTCAATTTCAATTTCAACTTCAACTTTAACTTCAACTTCAACTTTAACTTCAACTTCAACTTCAACTTCAATTTTAAATTGAAGTTCAACTTCACATTCAACTTCAATCTCAACTTCAATTTCAACTTTAATTTCAACTTCAATTTCAACTTCAATTCCAACTTCAATTTCAACTTCAATTTCAACTTCAATTTCAACTTCAATTTCAACTTCAATTTCAATTTCACTTTCAACTTCAATTTCAACTTCAATTTCAACTTCAATTTCAACTTCAATTTCAACTTCAATTTTAACTTCAATTTTAACTTTTAATTTCAACTTCAATTTCAACTTCAATTTCAACTTCAATTTCAACTTCAATTTCAACTTCAATTTCAATTTCACTTTTAACTTCAATTTCAACTTCAATTTCAACTTCAATTTTAACTTCAATTTCAACTTCAATTTCAACTTCAGTTTCAACTTCAATTTCAACTTCACTTTTAACTTCAATTTCAACTTCAATTTCGAGTTCAACTTCAATTTCAAACTTAACTTCAACTTCAACTTCACCTTCAAGTTCAATTTCAAATTCAACTTTAACTTCAACTTTAACCTTAACTTAAACTTAAACTTCAATTTTAACTTCAATTTCAACTTCAATTTCAACTTCAATTTCAACTTCAATTTCAACTTCTATTTCAACTTCAATTTCAACTTCAATTTCAACTTCAATTTCAACTTCAATTTCAACTTCACTTTTAACTTCAATTTCAACTTCAATTTCAACTTCAATTTCAACTTCAATTTCAACTTCAACTTCAACTTCAATTTCAACTTCAATTTCAACATCAATTTCAACTTCAATTTCAACTTTAATTTTAACTTCAATATCAACTTAAAATTCAACTTCAGTTTCAACTTCAATTTCAACTTCAATTTCAACTTATTTTTCAACTTCTATTTCAACTTTAATTTCAACTTCAATTTCAACTTCAATTTCAACTTCGATTTCAACTTCAATATCAACTTCAATTTCAATTTCAATTTCAACTTCAACTTTAACTTCAACTTCAACTTTAACTTTAACTTCAATTTCAACTTCAATTTCAACTTCATTTTCAACTTCAATTTCTACTTCAATTTCAAATTCAACTTCAACTTCAATTTCTACTTTAATTTCAACTTTAATTTCAACTTCAATTTCAACTTCAATTTCAACTTCAATTTCAACTTCAATTTCAACTTCAATTTCAATTTCACTTTCAACTTCAATTTCAACTTCAATTTCAACTTCAATTTCAACTGCAATTTCAACTTCAATTTCAATTTCAACTTCAATTTCAACTTCAATTTCAACTTCAATTTCAACTTCAATTTCAACTTCAATTTCAACTTCAATTTCAACTTCAATTTCAACTTCAATTTCAACTTCAATTTCAACTTCAATTTCAACTTCAATTTCAACTTCAATTTCAACTTCAATTTCAACTTCAATTTCAACTTCAATTTCAACTTCAATTTCAACTTCAATTTCAACTTCAATTTCAACTTCAATTTCAACTTCAATTTCAACTTCAATTTCAACTTCAATTTCAACTTCAACTTCAACTTCAATTTCAACTTCAATTTCAACATCAATTTCAACTTCAATTTCAAATTTAATTTTAACTTCAATATCAACTTAAAATTCAACTTCAGTTTCAACTTCAATTTCAACTTCAATTTCAACTTCAATTTCAACTTCACTTTTAACTTCAATTTCAACTTCAATTTCAACTTCAATTTCAACTTCAATTTCAACTTCAATTTCAAATTCAATTTTAACTTCAATTTTAACTTCAATTTCAACTTCAGTTTCAACTTCAATTTCAACTTCACTTTTAACTTCAATTTCAACTTCAATTTCGAGTTCAACTTCAATTTCAAACTTAATTTCAACTTCAACTTCACCTTCAAGTTCAATTTCAAATTCAACTTTAACTTCAACTTTAACCTTAACTTAAACTTAAACTTCAATTTTAACTTCAATTTCAACTTCAATTTCGAGTTCAACTTCAATTTCAAACTTAACTTCAACTTCAACTTCAACTTCACCTTCAAGTTCAATTTCAAATTCAACTTCAACTTCAACTTTAACCTTAACTTAAAATTAAACTTCAATTTTAACTTCAATTTCAACTTCAATTTCAACTTCAATTTCAACTTCAATTTTAACTTCAATTTCCACTTCAACTTCAACTTCAATTTCAACTTCAACTTCAAATTTAACTTCAATTTCAACTTCAATTTCAACTTCAACTTCCACTTCAACTTCAACTTCAATTTCAACTTCAACTTCAAATTTACATTCAATTTCAACTTCAATTTTAACTTAAATTTCAACTTCAATTTCAACTTCAAATTCAACTTCAATTTTAACTTCAATTTCAACTTCAATTTCAACTTCAATTTCAACTTCAACTTCAATTTCAACTTCAACTTCCACTTCCACTTCAACTTCAATTTCAACTTCAATTTCAACTTCACTTTCAACTTCAATTTCAACTTAATTTTAACTTCAATTTTAACTTCAATTTCAACTTCAATTTCAACTTCAAATTCAACTTCAATTTTAACTTCAATTTCAACTTCAATTTCAACTTTAATTTCAACTTCAGTTTCAACTTCAATTTCAACTTCAACTTCAATTTCAAACTTAACTTCAACTTCAACTTAACTTCAACTTCAACTTCAACTTCCACTTCAACTTCAACTTCAACTTCAAATTTAAATTCAATTTCAACTTCAATTTCAACTTAATTTTAACTTCAATTTTAACTTCAATTTCAACTTCAATTTCAACTTCAAATTCAACTTCAATTTTAACTTCAATTTCAACTTCAATTTCAACTTCAATTTCAATTTCACTTTTAACTTCAATTTTAACTTCAATTTCAACTTCAATTTTAACTTCAATTTCAACTTCAATTTCAACTTCAGTTTCAACTTCAATTTCAACTTCACTTTTAACTTCAATTTCAACTTCAATTTCGAGTTCAACTTCAATTTCAACTTCAATTTCAACTTCAATTTCAACTTCAATTTCAACTTCACTTTTAACTTCAATTTCAACTTCAATTTCAACTTCAATTTCAACTTCAATTTCAACATCAATTTCAACTTCAATTTCAACTTTAATTTTAACTTCAATATCAACTTAAAATTCAACTTTAGTTTCAACTTCAATTTCAACTTCAATTTCAACTTATTTTTCAACTTCTATTTCAACTTCAATTTCAACTTCTACTTCAACTTCAATTTCAACTTTAATTTCAACTTCAATTTCAACTTCAATTTCAACTTCGATTTCAACTTCAATATCAACTTCAATTTCAATTTCAATTTCAACTTCAACTTTAACTTCAACTTCAACTTTAACTTCAACTTCAACTTCAACTTCAATTTTAAATTGAAGTTCAACTTCAATTTCAACTTCACATTCAACTTCAATCTCAACTTCAATTTCAACTTCAATTTCAACTTCAATTTCAACTTCTATTTCAACTTCAATTTCAACTTCAATTTCAACTTCAATTTCAACTTCAATTTCAACTTCAATTTCAACTTCACTTTTAACTTCAATTTCAACTTCAATTTCAACTTCAATTTCAACTTCAACTTCAACTTCAATTTCAACTTCAATTTCAACATCAATTTCAACTTCAATTTCAACTTTAATTTTAACTTCAATATCAACTTAAAATTCAACTTCAGTTTCAACTTCAATTTCAACTTCAATTTCAACTTATTTTTCAACTTCTATTTCAACTTCAATTTCAACTTCTACTTCAACTTCAATTTCAACTTTAATTTCAACTTCAATTTCAACTTCAATATCAACTTTAATTTCAACTTCAATTTCAACTTCAATTTCAACTTCAATTTCAACTTCAATTTCAACTTCAATTTCAACTTCAATTTCAACTTCAATTTCAACTTCATTTTCAACTTCAATTTCTACTTCAATTTCAAATTCAATTTCAACTTCAATTTCTACTTTAATTTCAACTTTAATTTCAACTTCAATTTCAACTTCAATTTCAACTTCAATTTCAACTTCAATTTCAATTTCAATTTCAATTTCACTTTCAACTTCAATTTCAACTTCAATTTCAACTTCAATTTCAACTGCAATTTCAACTTCAATTTCAATTTCAACTTCAATTTGAACTTCAATTTCAACTTAAATTTCAACTTCAATTTCAACTTCAATTTCAACTTCAATTTCAATTTCAATTTCAACTTCAATTTCAACTTCAATTTCAACTTCAATTTCAACTTCAATTTCAACTTCAATTTCAACTTCAATTTCAACTTCAATTTCAACTTCAATTTCAACTGCATTTTCAATTTAAAAATCAACTTCAGTTTCAACTTCAACTTCAACTTCAATTTCAACTTCAATTTCAACATCAATTTCAACTTCAATTTCAACTTTAATTTTAACTTCAATATCAACTTAAAATTCAACTTCAGTTTCAACTTCAATTTCAACTTCAATTTCAACTTAATTTTCAACTTCAATTTTAACTTCAATTTTAACTTTCAATTTCAACTTCAATTTCAACTTCAATTTCAACTTCAATTTCAACTTCAATTTCAACTTCACTTTTAACTTCAATTTCAACTTCAATTTCGAGTTCAACTTCAATTTCAATTTCAACTTCAACTTCAAATTTAACTTCAATTTCAACTTCAATTTCAACTTCAACTTTAACTTCAACTTCAACTTCAACTTCAATTTTAAATTGAAGTTCAACTTCAATTTCAACTTCACATTCAACTTCAATCTCAACTTCAATTTCAACTTCAATTTCAACTTCAATTTCAACTTCTATTTCAACTTCAATTTCAACTTCAATTTCAACTTCAATTTCAACTTCAATTTCTACTTCAATTTCAACTTCACTTTT
>JAUPFP010000281.1:0-45497 GCA_036925085.1 Brachycybe producta
GAAGTTGAAATTGAAGTTGAAATTGAAGTTGAAGTTGAAATTGAAATTGAAGTTGAAATTGAAGTTGAAATTGAAGTTGAAATTGAAGTTGAAATTGAAGTTGAAATTGAAGTTGAAATTGATGTTGAAATTGAAGTTGAAATTGATGTTGAAATTGAAGTTAAAATTGAAGTTGAAGTTGAAGTTGAAATTGAAGTTGAAATTGAAGTTGAAATTGAAGTTGAAATTGAAGTTGAAATTGAAGTTGAAGTTGAAATTGAAATTGAAGTTGAAATTGAAGTTAAAATAGAAGTTGAAATTGAAGTTGAAATTGAAGTTGAAATTGAAGTTGAAACTGAAGTTGAAATTGAAGTTGAAATTGAAGTTGAAATTGAAGTTGAAATTGAAGTTGAAATTGAAGTTGAAATTGAATTTGAAATTGAAGTTGAAATTGAAGTTGAAAATGAAGTTGAAATTGAAGTTGAAATTGAAGTTGTAATTAAAATTGAAATTGAAGTTGAGATTGAAGTTAAATGTGAAGTTGAAATTGAAGTTGAAATTGAAGTTAAAATAGAAGTTGAAATTGAAGTTTAAATTGAAGTTGAAATTGAAGTTGAAACTGAAGTTGAATTTTAAGTTGATATTGAAGTTGAAATTGAAGTTGAAATTAAAGTTGAAATTGAAGTTGAAATTGAAGTTGAAATTGAAGTTGTAATTAAAATTGAAATTGAAGTTGAGATTGAAGTTAAATGTGAAGTTGAAATTGAAGTTGAAATTGAAGTTAAAATAGAAGTTGAAATTGAAGTTGAAATTGAAGTTGAAATTGAAGTTGAAACTGAAGTTGAATTTTAAGTTGATATTGAAGTTGAAATTGAAGTTGAAATTGAAGTTGAAATTGATGTTGAAATTGAAGTTGAAATTGATGTTGAAATTGAAGTTAAAATTGAAGTTGAATTTGAAGTTGAAATTGAAGTTGAAATTGAAGTTGAAATTGAAGTTGAAATTGAAGTTGAAATTGAAGTTGAAGTTGAAATTTAAATTGAAGTTGAAATTGAAGTTAAAATAGAAGTTGAAATTGAAGTTGAAATTGAAGTTGAAATTGAAGTTGAAACTGAAGTTGAAACTGAAGTTGAAATTGAAGTTGAAATTGAAGTTGAAATTGAAGTTGAAATTGAAGTTGAAATTGAAGTTGAAATTGAAGTTGAAATTGAAGTTGAAATTGAAATTGAAATTGAAGTTGAAATTGAAGTTGAAATTGAAGTTGAAATTGAAGTTGAAATTGAAGTTGAAATTGTTGTTGAAATTGAAGTTGAAATTGAAGTTGAAGTTGAAATTGAAATTGAAGTTGAAATTGAATTGAAATTGAAGTAGAAATTGAAGTTGAAATTGAAGTTGAAATTGAAGTTGAAATTGAAGTTGAAATTGAAGTTGAAATTGAAGTTGAAATTGAAGTTGAAATTGAAGTTGAAATTGAAGTTGAAATTGAAGTTGAAATTGAAGTTGAAATTGAAGTTGAAATTGAAGTTGAAATTGAAGTTGAAATTGAAGTTGAAATTGAAGTTGAAATTGAAGTTGAAATTGAAGTTGAAATTGAAGTTGAAATTGAAGTTGAAATTGAAGTTGAAATTGAAGTTGAAATTAAAGTTGAAATTGAAGTTGAAATTGAAGTTAAAAATGAAGTTGAACTTTAAGTTAAAATTGAAGTTGAAATTGAAGTTGAAATTGAAGTTAAAATTGAAATTGAAATTGAAGTTGAAATTGAAGTAGAAATTGAAGTTGAAATTGAAGTTGAAATTGAAGTTGAAATTGAAGTGGAAATTGAAGTTGAAATTGAAGTTGAAATTGAAGTTGAAACTGAAGTTGAATTTGAAATTGAAATTGCAGTTGAAATTGAAGTTGAAGTTGAAGTTGAAATTGAAGTTGAAATTAAAGTTGAAATTGAAGTTGAAATTGAAGTTGAAATTGAAGTTGAAATTGAAGTTGAAATTGAAGTTGAAATTGAAGTTGAAATTGAAGTTGAAATTGAAGTTGAAATTGAAGTTGAAATTGAAGTTGAAATTGAAGTTGAAATTAAAGTTGAAATTAAAGTTGAAATTGAAGTTGAAATTGAAGTTAAAATTGAAGTTGAACTTCAAGTTAAAATTGAAGTTGAAATTGAAGTTGAAATTGAATTTAAAATTGAAATTGAAATTAAAGTTGAAATTGAAGTAGAAATTGAAGTTGAAATTGAAATTGAAATTGCAGTTGAAATTGAAGTTGAAGTTGAAATTGAAGTAGAAATTGAAGTTGAAAATGAAGTTGAAATTGAAGTAGAAATTGAAGTTGAAATTGAAGTTGAAATTGAAGTTGAAATTGAAGTTGAAATTGAAGTTAAAATTGAAGTTGAAATTGAAGTTGAAATTGAAGTTGAAATTGAAGTTGAAATTGAAGTTGAAATTGAAGTTGAAATTGAAGTTGAATTTGAAATTGAAATTGCAGTTGAAATTGCAGTTGAAATTGAAGTTGAAATTGAAGTTGAAATTGAAGTTGAAATTGAAGTTGAAATTGAAGTTGAAATTGAAGTTGACATTGAAGTTGAAATTGAAGTGGAAATTGAAGTGGAAATTGAAGTGGAAATTGAAGTTGAAATTGAAGTTGAAATTAAAGTTGAAATTGAAGTTGAAATTGAAGTTAAAATTGAAGTTGAACTTCAAGTTAAAATTGAAGTTGAAATTGAAGTTAAAATTGAAATTGAAATTGAAGTTGAAATTGAAGTAGAAATTGAAGTTGAAATTGAAGTTGAAATTGAAGTTGAAATTGAAGTTGAAATTGAAGTTGAAATTGAAATTGAAGTTGAAATTGAAGTTGAAATTGAAGTTGTAATTGAAGTTGAAAGTGAAGTTAAAATAGAAGTTGAAATTGAAGTTGAAATTGAAGTTGAAATTGAAGTTGAAACTGAAGTTGAAATTGAAGTTAAAATTGAAGTTGAACTTCAAGTTAAAATTGAAGTTGAAATTGAAGTTAAAATTGAAATTGAAATTGAAGTTGAAATTGAAGTAGAAATTGAAGTTGAAATTGAAGTTGAAATTGAAGTTGAAATTGAAGTTGAAATTGAAGTTGAAATTGAAATTGAAGTTGAAATTGAAGTTGAAATTGAAGTTAAAATTGAAGTTGAACTTCAAGTTAAAATTGAAGTTGAAATTGAAGTTAAAATTGAAATTGAAATTGAAGTTGAAATTGAAGTAGAAATTGAAGTTGAAATTGAAGTTGAAATTGAAGTTGAAATTAAAGTTGAAATTGAAGTTAAAATTGAAGTTAAAATTGAAGTTGAACTTCAAGTTAAAATTGAAGTTGAAATTGAAGTTAAAATTGAAATTGAAACTGAAGTTGAAATTGAAGTAGAAATTGAAGTTGAAATTGAAGTTGAAATTGAAGTTGAAATTGAAGTTGAAATTGAAATTGAAGTTGAAATTGAAGTTGAAATTGAAGTTGTAATTGAAGTTGAAAGTGAAGTTAAAATAGAAGTTGAAATTGAAGTTGAAATTGAAGTTGAAATTAAAGTTGAAATTGAATTTGAAATTGAAGTTAAAATTGAAGTTGAACTTCAAGTTAAAATTGAAGTTGAACTTTAAGTTAAAATTGAAGTTGAAATTGAAGTTGAAATTGAAGTTAAAATTGAAATTGAAATTGAAGTTGAAATTAAAGTTGAAATTGAAGTTGAAATTGAAGTTAAAAATGAAGTTGAACTTTAAGTTAAAATTGAAGTTGAAATTGAAGTTGAAATTGAAGTTAAAATTGAAATTGAAATTGAAGTTGAAATTGAAGTAGAAATTGAAGTTGAAATTGAAGTTGAAATTGAAGTTGAAATTGAAGTGGAAATTGAAGTTGAAATTGAAGTTGAAATTGAAGTTGAAACTGAAGTTGAATTTGAAATTGAAATTGCAGTTGAAATTGAAGTTGAAGTTGAAGTTGAAATTGAAGTTGAAATTAAAGTTGAAATTGAAGTTGAAATTGAAGTTGAAATTGAAGTTGAAATTGAAGTTGAAATTGAAGTTGAAATTGAAGTTGAAATTGAAGTTGAAATTGAAGTTGAAATTGAAGTTGAAATTGAAGTTGAAATTGAAGTTGAAATTAAAGTTGAAATTAAAGTTGAAATTGAAGTTGAAATTGAAGTTAAAATTGAAGTTGAACTTCAAGTTAAAATTGAAGTTGAAATTGAAGTTGAAATTGAATTTAAAATTGAAATTGAAATTAAAGTTGAAATTGAAGTAGAAATTGAAGTTGAAATTGAAATTGAAATTGCAGTTGAAATTGAAGTTGAAGTTGAAATTGAAGTAGAAATTGAAGTTGAAAATGAAGTTGAAATTGAAGTAGAAATTGAAGTTGAAATTGAAGTTGAAATTGAAGTTGAAATTGAAGTTGAAATTGAAGTTAAAATTGAAGTTGAAATTGAAGTTGAAATTGAAGTTGAAATTGAAGTTGAAATTGAAGTTGAAATTGAAGTTGAAATTGAAGTTGAATTTGAAATTGAAATTGCAGTTGAAATTGCAGTTGAAATTGAAGTTGAAATTGAAGTTGAAATTGAAGTTGAAATTGAAGTTGAAATTGAAGTTGACATTGAAGTTGAATTTGAAATTGAAATTGCAGTTGAAATTGAAGTTGAAATTGAAGTTGAAATTGAAGTTGAACTTCAAGTTAAAATTGAAGTTGAAATTGAAGTTGAAATTGAATTTAAAATTGAAATTGAAATTAAAGTTGAAATTGAAGTAGAAATTGAAGTTGAAATTGAAATTGAAATTGCAGTTGAAATTGAAGTTGAAGTTGAAATTGAAGTAGAAATTGAAGTTGAAAATGAAGTTGAAATTGAAGTAGAAATTGAAGTTGAAATTGAAGATGAAATTGAAGTTGAAATTGAAGTTAAAATTGAAGTTGAAATTGAAGTTGAAATTGAAGTTGAAATTGAAGTTGAAATTGAAGTTGAAATTGAAGTTGAATTTGAAATTGAAATTGCAGTTGAAATTGAAGTTGAAATTGAAGTTGAAATTGAAGTTGAAATTGAAGTTGAAATTGAAGTTGAAATTGAAGTTGAAATTGAAGTTGAAATTGAAGTTGAAATTGAAGTTGAAATTGAAGTTGAAATTGAAGTTAAAATTGAAGTTGAAATTGAAGTTGAAATTGAAGTTGAAATTGAAGTTGAAATTGAAGTTTAAATTGAAGTTGAATTTGAAATTGAAATTGCAGTTGAAATTGAAGTTGAAATTGAAGTTGAAATTGAAGTTGAATTTGAAATTGAAATTGCAGTTGAAATTGAAGTTGAAATTGAAGTTGAAATTGAAGTTGAAGTTGAAATTGAAGTAGAAATTGAAGTTGAAAATGAAGTTGAAATTGAAGTAGAAATTGAAGTTGAAATTGAAGTTGAAATTGAAGTTGAAATTGAAGTTGAAATTGAAGTTGAAATTGAAGTTAAAATTGAAGTTGAAATTGAAGTTGAAATTGAAGTTGAAATTGAAGTTGAAATTGAAGTTGAAATTGAAGTTGAATTTGAAATTGAAATTGCAGTTGAAATTGAAGTTGAAATTGAAGTTGAAATTGAAGTTGAAATTGAAGTTGAACTTCAAGTTAAAATTGAAGTTGAAATTGAAGTTGAAATTGAATTTAAAATTGAAATTGAAATTAAAGTTGAAATTGAAGTAGAAATTGAAGTTGAAATTGAAATTGAAATTGCAGTTGAAATTGAAGTTGAAGTTGAAATTGAAGTAGAAATTGAAGTTGAAAATGAAGTTGAAATTGAAGTAGAAATTGAAGTTGAAATTGAAGTTGAAATTGAAGTTGAAATTGAAGTTAAAATTGAAGTTGAAATTGAAGTTGAAATTGAAGTTGAAATTGAAGTTGAAATTGAAGTTGAAATTGAAGTTGAATTTGAAATTGAAATTGCAGTTGAAATTGAAGTTGAAATTGAAGTTGAAATTGAAGTTGAAATTGAAGTTGAAATTGAAGTTGAAATTGAAGTTGACATTGAAGTTGAAATTGAAGTTGAAATTGAAGGGGAAATTGAAGTGGAAATTGAAGTTGAAATTGAAGTTTAAGTTGAAATTGAAATTGAAGTTGAAATTGAAGTTGAAATTGAAGTTGAAATTGAAGTTGAAATTGAAGTTGAAATTGAAGTTGAAATTGAAGTTGAAATTGAAGTTGAAATTGAAGTTAAAATTGAAGTTGAAATTGAAGTTGAAATTGAAGTTGAAATTGAAGTTGAAATTGAAGTTGAAATTAAAGTTGAAATTGAAGTTGAAATTGAAGTTAAAATTGAAGTTGAACTTCAAGTTAAAATTGAAGTTGAAATTGAAGTTAAAATTGAAATTGAAATTGAAGTTGAAATTGAAGTAGAAATTGAAGTTGAAATTGAAGTTGAAATTGAAGTTGAAATTGAAGTTGAAATTGAAGTTGAAATTGAAGTTGAAATTGAAATTGAAGTTGAAATTTAAGTTGAAATTGAAGTTGTAATTGAAGTTGAAAGTGAAGTTGAAATTGAAGTTGAAATTGAATTTGAAATTGAAGTTGAAATTGATGTTGAAATTGAAGTTGAAATTGAAGTTAAAATTGAAATTGAAATTGAAGTTGAAATTGAAGTAGAAATTGAAGTTGAAATTGAAGTTGAAATTGAAGTTGAAATTGAAGTTGAAATTGAAGTGGAAATTGAAGTTGAAATTGAAGTTGAAATTGAAGTTGAAACTGAAGTTGAATTTGAAATTCAAATTGCAGTTGAAATTGAAGTTGAAGTTGAATTTGAAATTGAAGTTGAAATTGAAGTTGAAATTGAAGTTGAAATTGAAGTTGAAATTGAAGTTGAAATTGAAGTTGAAATTGAAGTTGAAATTGAAGTTGAAATTGAAGTTGAAATTGAAGTTGAAATTGAAGTTGAAATTGAAGTTGAAATTGAAGTTGAAATTGAAGTTGAAATTGAAGTTGAAATTGAAGTTGAAATTGAAGTTGAAATTAAAGTTGAAATTAAAGTTGAAATTGAAGTTGAAATTGAAGTTGAACTTCAAGTTAAAATTGAAGTTGAAATTGAAGTTGAAATTGAATTTAAAATTGAAATTGAAATTGAAGTTGAAATTGAAGTAGAAATTGAAGTTGAAATTGAAATTGAAATTGCAGTTGAAATTGAAGTTGAAGTTGAAATTGAAGTAGAAATTGAAGTTGAAAATGAAGTTGAAATTGAAGTAGAAATTGAAGTTGAAATTGAAGTTGAAATTGAAGTTGAAATTGAAGTTGAAATTGAAGTTGAAATTGAAGTTAAAATTGAAGTTGAAATTGAAGTTGAAATTGAAGTTGAAATTGAAGTTGAAATTGAAGTTGAAATTAAAGTTGAAATTAAAGTTGAAATTGAAGTTGAAATTGAAGTTAAAATTGAAGTTTAACTTCAAGTTAAAATTGAAGTTGAAATTGAAGTTGAAATTGAATTTAAAATTGAAATTGAAATTGAAGTTGAAATTGATGTAGAAATTGAAGTTGAAATTGAAATTGAAATTGCAGTTGAAATTGAAGTTGAAGTTGAAATTGAAGTAGAAATTGAAGTTGAAAATGAAGTTGAAATTGAAGTAGAAATTGAAGTTGAAATTGAAGTTGAAATTGAAGTTGAAATTGAAGTTAAAATTGAAGTTGAAATTGAAGTTGAAATTGAAGTTTAAATTGAAGTTGAAATTAAAGTTGAAATTGCAGTTGAAATTGAAGTTGAAATTGAAGTTGAAATTGAAGTTGAAATTGAAGTTGAAGTTGAAATTGAAATTGAAGTTGAAATTGAAGTTGAAATTGAAGTGGAAATTGAAGTTGAAATTGAAGTTGAAATTGAAGTTGAAGTTGAAATTGAAATTGAAGTTGAAATTGAAGTTGAAATTGAAGTTGAAATTGAAGTTGAAATTGAAGTTGAAATTGAAGTTGAAATTGAAGTTGAAATTGAAGTTGAAATTGAAGTTAAAATTGAAGTTGAAATTGAAGTTGAAATTGAAGTTGAAATTGAAGTTGAAATTGAAGTTGAAATTAAAGTTGAAATTGAAGTTGAAATTGAAGTTAAAATTGAAGTTGAACTTCAAGTTAAAATTGAAGTTGAAATTGAAGTAGAAATTGAAGTTGAAATTGAAGTTGAAATTGAAGTTGAAATTGAAGTTGAAATTGAAGTTGAAATTGAAATTGAACTTGAAATTGAAGTTGAAATTGAAGTTGTAATTGAAGTTGAAAGTGAAGTTGAAATTGAAGTTGAAATAGAAATTGAAATTGAAGTTGAAATTGAAGTTGAAAATGAAGTTGAAATTGAAGTTGAAATTGAAGTTGTAATTAAAATTGAAATTGAAGTTGAGATTGAAGTTAAATGTGAAGTTGAAATTGAAGTTGAAATTGAAGTTAAAATAGAAGTTGAAATTGAAGTTGAAATTGAAGTTGAAATTGAAGTTGAAACTGAAGTTGAATTTTAAGTTGATATTGAAGTTGAAATTGAAGTTGAAATTGAAGTTGAAATTGATGTTGAAATTGAAGTTGAAATTAATGTTGAAATTGAAGTTAAAATTGAAGTTGAAGTTGAAGTTGAAATTGAAGTTGAAATTGAAGTTGAAATTGAAGTTGAAATTGAAGTTGAAATTGAAGTTGAAGTTGAAATTGAAATTGAAGTTGAAATTGAAGTTGAAATTGAAGTTGAAATTGAAGTTGAAATTGAAGTTGAAATTGAAGTTGAAATTGAAGTAGAAATTGAAGTTGAAATTAAAGTTGAAATTGAAGTTGAAATTGAAGTTGAAATTGAAGTTGAAATTGAAGTTGTAATTAAAGTTGAAATTGAAGTTGAGATTGAAGTTAAATGTGAAGTTGAAATTGAAGTTGAAATTGAAGTTAAAATAGAAGTTGAAATTGAAGTTGAAATTGAAGTTGAAATTGAAGTTAAAATAAAAGTTGAAATTGAAGTTGAAATTGAAGTTGAAATTGAAGTTGTAATTAAAGTTGAAATTGAAGTTGAGATTGAAGTTAAAATTGAAATTGAAATTGAAGTTGAAATTGAAGTAGAAATTGAAGTTGAAATTGAAGTTGAAATTGAAGTTGAAATTGAAGTTGAAATTGAAGTTGAAATTGAAGTTGAAATTGAAATTGAAGTTGAAATTTAAGTTGAAATTGAAGTTGTAATTGAAGTTGAAAGTGAAGTTGAAATTGAAGTTGAAATTGAATTTGAAATTGAAGTTGAAATTGATGTTGAAATTGAAGTTGAAATTGAAGTTAAAATTGAAATTGAATTGAAGTTGAAATTGAAGTAGAAATTGAAGTTGAAATTGAAGTTGAAATTGAAGTTGAAATTGAAGTGGAAATTGAAGTTGAAATTGAAGTTGAAATTGAAGTTGAAACTGAAGTTGAATTTGAAATTCAAATTGCAGTTGAAATTGAAGTTGAAGTTGAATTTGAAATTGAAGTTGAAATTGAAGTTGAAATTGAAGTTGAAATTGAAGTTGAAATTGAAGTTGAAATTGAAGTTGAAATTGAAGTTGAAATTGAAGTTGAAATTGAAGTTGAAATTGAAGTTGAAATTGAAGTTGAAATTGAAGTTGAAATTGAAGTTGAAATTGAAGTTGAAATTGAAGTTGAAATTGAAGTTGAAATTAAAGTTGAAATTAAAGTTGAAATTGAAGTTGAAATTGAAGTTGAACTTCAAGTTAAAATTGAAGTTGAAATTGAAGTTGAAATTGAATTTAAAATTGAAATTGAAATTGAAGTTGAAATTGAAGTAGAAATTGAAGTTGAAATTGAAATTGAAATTGCAGTTGAAATTGAAGTTGAAGTTGAAATTGAAGTAGAAATTGAAGTTGAAAATGAAGTTGAAATTGAAGTAGAAATTGAAGTTGAAATTGAAGTTAAAATTGAAGTTGAAATTGAAGTTGAAATTGAAGTTGAAATTGAAGTTAAAATTGAAGTTGAAATTGAAGTTGAAATTGAAGTTGAAATTGAAGTTGAAATTGAAGTTGAAATTGAAGTTGAATTTGAAATTGAAATTGCAGTTGAAATTGAAGTTGAAATTGAAGTTGAAATTGAAGTTGAAATTGAAGTTGAAATTGAAGTTGAAATTAAAGTTGAAATTGAAGTTGAAATTGAAGTTGAAATTAAAGTTGAAATTAAAGTTGAAATTGAAGTTGAAATTGAAGTTAAAATTGAAGTTTAACTTCAAGTTAAAATTGAAGTTGAAATTGAAGTTGAAATTGAATTTAAAATTGAAATTGAAATTGAAGTTGAAATTGATGTAGAAATTGAAGTTGAAATTGAAATTGAAATTGCAGTTGAAATTGAAGTTGAAGTTGAAATTGAAGTAGAAATTGAAGTTGAAAATGAAGTTGAAATTGAAGTAGAAATTGAAGTTGAAATTGAAGTTGAAATTGAAGTTGAAATTGAAGTTAAAATTGAAGTTGAAATTGAAGTTGAAATTGAAGTTTAAATTGAAGTTGAAATTAAAGTTGAAATTGCAGTTGAAATTGAAGTTGAAATTGAAGTTGAAATTGAAGTTGAAATTGAAGTTGAAGTTGAAATTGAAATTGAAGTTGAAATTGAAGTTGAAATTGAAGTGGAAATTGAAGTTGAAATTGAAGTTGAAATTGAAGTTGAAGTTGAAATTGAAATTGAAGTTGAAATTGAAGTTGAAATTGAAGTTGAAATTGAAGTTGAAATTGAAGTTGAAATTGAAGTTGAAATTGAAGTTGAAATTGAAGTTGAAATTGAAGTTAAAATTGAAGTTGAAATTGAAGTTGAAATTGAAGTTGAAATTGAAGTTGAAATTGAAGTTGAAATTAAAGTTGAAATTGAAGTTGAAATTGAAGTTAAAATTGAAGTTGAACTTCAAGTTAAAATTGAAGTTGAAATTGAAGTAGAAATTGAAGTTGAAATTGAAGTTGAAATTGAAGTTGAAATTGAAGTTGAAATTGAAGTTGAAATTGAAGTTGAAATTGAAATTGAACTTGAAATTGAAGTTGAAATTGAAGTTGTAATTGAAGTTGAAAGTGAAGTTGAAATTGAAGTTGAAATTGAATTTGAAATTGAAGTTGAAATTGAAGTTGAAAATGAAGTTGAAATTGAAGTTGAAATTGAAGTTGTAATTAAAATTGAAATTGAAGTTGAGATTGAAGTTAAATGTGAAGTTGAAATTGAAGTTGAAATTGAAGTTAAAATAGAAGTTGAAATTGAAGTTGAAATTGAAGTTGAAATTGAAGTTGAAACTGAAGTTGAATTTTAAGTTGATATTGAAGTTGAAATTGAAGTTGAAATTGAAGTTGAAATTGATGTTGAAATTGAAGTTGAAATTAATGTTGAAATTGAAGTTAAAATTGAAGTTGAAGTTGAAGTTGAAATTGAAGTTGAAATTGAAGTTGAAATTGAAGTTGAAATTGAAGTTGAAATTGAAGTTGAAGTTGAAATTGAAATTGAAGTTGAAATTGAAGTTGAAATTGAAGTTGAAATTGAAGTTGAAATTGAAGTTGAAATTGAAGTTGAAATTGAAGTAGAAATTGAAGTTGAAATTAAAGTTGAAATTGAAGTTGAAATTGAAGTTGAAATTGAAGTTGAAATTGAAGTTGTAATTAAAGTTGAAATTGAAGTTGAGATTGAAGTTAAATGTGAAGTTGAAATTGAAGTTGAAATTGAAGTTAAAATAGAAGTTGAAATTGAAGTTGAAATTGAAGTTGAAATTGAAGTTAAAATAGAAGTTGAAATTGAAGTTGAAATTGAAGTTGAAATTGAAGTTGTAATTAAAGTTGAAATTGAAGTTGAGATTGAAGTTAAATGTGAAGTTGAAATTGAAGTTGAAATTGAAGTTAAAATTGAAGTTGAAATTGAAGTTGAAATTGAAGTTGAAATTGAAGTTGAAATTGAAGTTGAAATTGAAGTTGAATTTGAAATTGAAATTGCAGTTGAAATTGAAGTTGAAATTGAAGTTGAAATTGAAGTTGAAATTGAAGTTGAAATTGAAGTTGAAATTGAAGTTGAAATTGAAGTTGACATTGAAGTTGAAATTGAAGTTGAAATTGAAGTGGAAATTGAAGTGGAAATTGAAGTTGAAATTGAAGTTGAAGTTGAAATTGAAATTGAAGTTGAAATTGAAGTTGAAATTGAAGTTGAAATTGAAGTTAAAATTGAAGTTGAAATTGAAGTTGAAATTGAAGTTGAAATTGAAGTTGAAATTGAAGTTAAAATTGAAGTTGAAATTGAAGTTGAAATTGAAGTTGAAATTGAAGTTGAAATTGAAGTTGAAATTGAAGTTGAAATTGAAGTTGAAATTGAAGTTGAAATTAAAGTTAAAATTGAAGTTGAAATTGAAGTTAAAATTGAAATTGAAATTGAAGTTGAAATTGAAGTAGAAATTGAAGTTGAAATTGAAGTTGAAATTGAAGTTGAAATTGAAGTTGAAATTGAAGTTGAAATTGAAGTTGAAATTGAAAGTGAAGTTGAAATTGAAGTTGAAATTGAATTTGAAATTGAAGTTGAAATTGAAGTTGAAATTGAAGTTGAAATTGAAGTTAAAATTGAAATTGAAATTGAAGTTGAAATTGAAGTAGAAATTGAAGTTGAAATTGAAGTTGAAATTGAAGTTGAAATTGAAGTGGAAATTGAAGTTGAAATTGAAGTTGAAATTGAAGTTGAAACTGAAGTTGAATTTGAAATTCAAATTGCAGTTGAAATTGAAGTTGAAGTTGAAGTTGAAATTGAAGTTGAAATTGAAGTTGAAATTGAAGTTGAAATTGAAGTTGAAATTGAAGTTGAAATTGAAGTTGAAATTGAAGTTGAAATTGAAGTTGAAATTGAAGTTGAAATTGAAGTTGAAATTGAATTTAAAATTGAAATTGAAATTGAAGTTGAAATTGAAGTAGAAATTGAAGTTGAAATTGAAATTGAAATTGCAGTTGAAATTGAAGTTGAAGTTGAAATTGAAGTAGAAATTGAAGTTGAAAATGAAGTTGAAATTGAAGTAGAAATTGAAGTTGAAATTGAAGTTGAAATTGAAGTTGAAATTGAAGTTGAATTTGAAGTTAAAATTGAAGTTGAAATTGAAGTTGAAATTGAAGTTGAAATTGAAGTTGAAATTGAAGTTGAAATTGAAGTTAAAATTGAAGTTGAAATTGAAGTTGAAATTGAAGTTGAAATTGAAGTTGAAATTGAAGTTGAAATTGAAGTTGAAATTAAAGTTGAAATTGAAGTTGAAATTGAAGTTAAAATTGAAGTTGAACTTCAAGTTAAAATTGAAGTTGAAATTGAAGTTAAAATTGAAATTGAAATTGAAGTTGAAATTGAAGTAGAAATTGAAGTTGAAATTGAAGTTGAAATTGAAGTTGAAATTGAAGTTGAAATTGAAGTTGAAATTGAAGTTGAAATTGAAGTTGAAATTGAAGTTGAAATTGAAATTGAAGTTGAAATTTAAGTTGAAATTGAAGTTGTAATTGAAGTTGAAAGTGAAGTTGAAATTGAAGTTGAAATTGAATTTGAAATTGAAGTTGAAATTGAAGTTGAAATTGAAGTTGAAATTGAAGTTAAAATTGAAATTGAAATTGAAGTTGAAATTGAAGTAGAAATTGAAGTTGAAATTGAAGTTGAAATTGAAGTTGAAATTGAAGTGGAAATTGAAGTTGAAATTGAAGTTGAAATTGAAGTTGAAACTGAAGTTGAATTTGAAATTCAAATTGCAGTTGAAATTGAAGTTGAAGTTGAAGTTGAAATTGAAGTTGAAATTGAAGTTGAAATTGAAGTTGAAATTGAAGTTGAAATTGAAGTTGAAATTGAAGTTGAAATTGAAGTTGAAATTGAAGTTGAAATTGAAGTTGAAATTGAAGTTGAAATTGAATTTAAAATTGAAATTGAAATTGAAGTTGAAATTGAAGTAGAAATTGAAGTTGAAATTGAAATTGAAATTGCAGTTGAAATTGAAGTTGAAGTTGAAATTGAAGTAGAAATTGAAGTTGAAAATGAAGTTGAAATTGAAGTAGAAATTGAAGTTGAAATTGAAGTTGAAATTGAAGTTGAAATTGAAGTTGAAATTGAAGTTGAAATTGAAGTTAAAATTGAAGTTGAAATTGAAGTTGAAATTGAAGTTGAAATTGAAGTTGAAATTGAAGTTGAAATTGAAGTTGAATTTGAAATTGAAATTGCAGTTGAAATTGAAGTTGAAATTGAAGTTGAAATTGAAGTTGAAATTGAAGTTGAAATTGAAGTTGAACTTCAAGTTAAAATTGAAGTTGAAATTGAAGTTGAAATTGAATTTAAAATTGAAATTGAAATTAAAGTTGAAATTGAAGTAGAAATTGAAGTTGAAATTGAAATTGAAATTGCAGTTGAAATTGAAGTTGAAGTTGAAATTGAAGTAGAAATTGAAGTTGAAAATGAAGTTGAAATTGAAGTAGAAATTGAAGTTGAAATTGAAGTTGAAATTGAAGTTGAAATTGAAGTTGAAATTGAAGTTAAAATTGAAGTTGAAACTGAAGTTGAAATTGAAGTTGAAATTGAAGTTGAAATTGAAGTTGAAATTGAAGTTGAATTTGAAATTGAAATTGCAGTTGAAATTGAAGTTGAAATTGAAGTTGAAATTGAAGTTGAAATTGAAGTTGAAATTGAAGTTGAAATTGAAGTTGACATTGAAGTTGAAATTGAAGTTGAAATTGAAGGGGAAATTGAAGTGGAAATTGAAGTTGAAATTGAAGTTGAAGTTGAAATTGAAATTGAAGTTGAAATTGAAGTTGAAATTGAAGTTGAAATTGAAGTTGAAATTGAAGTTGAAATTGAAGTTGAAATTGAAGTTGAAATTGAAGTTGAAATTGAAGTTAAAATTGAAGTTGAAATTGAAGTTGAAATTGAAGTTGAAATTGAAGTTGAAATTGAAGTTGAAATTAAAGTTGAAATTGAAGTTGAAATTGAAGTTAAAATTGAAGTTGAACTTCAAGTTAAAATTGAAGTTGAAATTGAAGTTAAAATTGAAATTGAAATTGAAGTTGAAATTGAAGTAGAAATTGAAGTTGAAATTGAAGTTGAAATTGAAGTTGAAATTGAAGTTGAAATTGAAGTTGAAATTGAAGTTGAAATTGAAATTGAAGTTGAAATTTAAGTTGAAATTGAAGTTGTAATTGAAGTTGAAAGTGAAGTTGAAATTGAAGTTGAAATTGAATTTGAAATTGAAGTTGAAATTGATGTTGAAATTGAAGTTGAAATTGAAGTTAAAATTGAAATTGAAATTGAAGTTGAAATTGAAGTAGAAATTGAAGTTGAAATTGAAGTTGAAATTGAAGTTGAAATTGAAGTGGAAATTGAAGTTGAAATTGAAGTTGAAATTGAAGTTGAAACTGAAGTTGAATTTGAAATTCAAATTGCAGTTGAAATTGAAGTTGAAGTTGAATTTGAAATTGAAGTTGAAATTGAAGTTGAAATTGAAGTTGAAATTGAAGTTGAAATTGAAGTTGAAATTGAAGTTGAAATTGAAGTTGAAATTGAAGTTGAAATTGAAGTTGAAATTGAAGTTGAAATTGAAGTTGAAATTGAAGTTGAAATTGAAGTTGAAATTGAAGTTGAAATTGAAGTTGAAATTGAAGTTGAAATTGAAGTTGAAATTAAAGTTGAAATTAAAGTTGAAATTGAAGTTGAAATTGAAGTTGAACTTCAAGTTAAAATTGAAGTTGAAATTGAAGTTGAAATTGAATTTAAAATTGAAATTGAAATTGAAGTTGAAATTGAAGTAGAAATTGAAGTTGAAATTGAAATTGAAATTGCAGTTGAAATTGAAGTTGAAGTTGAAATTGAAGTAGAAATTGAAGTTGAAAATGAAGTTGAAATTGAAGTAGAAATTGAAGTTGAAATTGAAGTTGAAATTGAAGTTGAAATTGAAGTTGAAATTGAAGTTGAAATTGAAGTTAAAATTGAAGTTGAAATTGAAGTTGAAATTGAAGTTGAAATTGAAGTTGAAATTGAAGTTGAAATTGAAGTTGAATTTGAAATTGAAATTGCAGTTGAAATTGAAGTTGAAATTGAAGTTGAAATTGAAGTTGAAATTGAAGTTGAAATTGAAGTTGAAATTAAAGTTGAAATTGAAGTTGAAATTGAAGTTGAAATTAAAGTTGAAATTAAAGTTGAAATTGAAGTTGAAATTGAAGTTAAAATTGAAGTTTAACTTCAAGTTAAAATTGAAGTTGAAATTGAAGTTGAAATTGAATTTAAAATTGAAATTGAAATTGAAGTTGAAATTGATGTAGAAATTGAAGTTGAAATTGAAATTGAAATATCAGTTGAAATTGAAGTTGAAGTTGAAATTGAAGTAGAAATTGAAGTTGAAAATGAAGTTGAAATTGAAGTAGAAATTGAAGTTGAAATTGAAGTTGAAATTGAAGTTGAAATTGAAGTTGAAATTGAAGTTAAAATTGAAGTTGAAATTGAAGTTGAAATTGAAGTTTAAATTGAAGTTGAAATTAAAGTTGAAATTGCAGTTGAAATTGAAGTTGAAATTGAAGTTGAAATTGAAGTTGAAATTGAAGTTGAAGTTGAAATTGAAATTGAAGTTGAAATTGAAGTTGAAATTGAAGTGGAAATTGAAGTTGAAATTGAAGTTGAAATTGAAGTTGAAGTTGAAATTGAAATTGAAGTTGAAATTGAAGTTGAAATTGAAGTTGAAATTGAAGTTGAAATTGAAGTTGAAATTGAAGTTGAAATTGAAGTTGAAATTGAAGTTGAAATTGAAGTTAAAATTGAAGTTGAAATTGAAGTTGAAATTGAAGTTGAAATTGAAGTTGAAATTGAAGTTGAAATTAAAGTTGAAATTGAAGTTGAAATTGAAGTTAAAATTGAAGTTGAACTTCAAGTTAAAATTGAAGTTGAAATTGAAGTAGAAATTGAAGTTGAAATTGAAGTTGAAATTGAAGTTGAAATTGAAGTTGAAATTGAAGTTGAAATTGAAATTGAACTTGAAATTGAAGTTGAAATTGAAGTTGTAATTGAAGTTGAAAGTGAAGTTGAAATTGAAGTTGAAATTGAAGTTGAAATTGTAGTTGAAATTGAAGTTGAAAATGAAATTGAAGTTGAAATTGAAGTAGAAATTGAAGTTGAAATTGAAATTGAAATTGCAGTTGAAATTGAAGTTGAAGTTGAAATTGAAGTAGAAATTGAAGTTGAAAATGAAGTTGAAATTGAAGTAGAAATTGAAGTTGAAATTGAAGTTGAAATTGAAGTTGAAATTGAAGTTGAAATTGAAGTTGAAATTGAAGTTGAAATTGAAGTTAAAATTGAAGTTGAAATTGAAGTTGAAATTGAAGTTGAAATTGAAGTTGAAATTGAAGTTGAAATTGAAGTTGAATTTGAAATTGAAATTGCAGTTGAAATTGAAGTTGAAATTGAAGTTGAAATTGAAGTTGAAATTGAAGTTGAAATTGAAGTTGAAATTAAAGTTGAAATTGAAGTTGAAATTGAAGTTGAAATTAAAGTTGAAATTAAAGTTGAAATTGAAGTTGAAATTGAAGTTAAAATTGAAAGTTTAACTTCAAGTTAAAATTGAAGTTGAAATTGAAGTTGAAATTGAATTTAAAATTGAAATTGAAATTGAAGTTGAAATTGATGTAGAAATTGAAGTTGAAATTGAAATTGAAATTGCAGTTGAAATTGAAGTTGAAAATGAAATTGAAGTAGAAATTGAAGTTGAAAATGAAGTTGAAATTGAAGTAGAAATTGAAGTTGAAATTGAAGTTGAAATTGAAGTTGAAATTGAAGTTAAAATTGAAGTTGAAATTGAAGTTGAAATTGAAGTTTAAATTGAAGTTGAAATTAAAGTTGAAATTGCAGTTGAAATTGAAGTTGAAATTGAAGTTGAAATTGAAGTTGAAATTGAAGTTGAAGTTGAAATTGAAATTGAAGTTGAAATTGAAGTTGAAATTGAAGTGGAAATTGAAGTTGAAATTGAAGTTGAAATTGAAGTTGAAGTTGAAATTGAAATTGAAGTTGAAATTGAAGTTGAAATTGAAGTTGAAATTGAAGTTGAAATTGAAGTTGAAATTGAAGTTGAAATTGAAGTTAAAATTGAAGTTGAAATTGAAGTTGAAATTGAAGTTGAAATTGAAGTTGAAATTGAAGTTGAAATTAAAGTTGAAATTGAAGTTGAAATTGAAGTTAAAATTGAAGTTGAACTTCAAGTTAAAATTGAAGTTGAAATTGAAGTAGAAATTGAAGTTGAAATTAAAGTTGAAATTGAAGTTGAAATTGAAGTTGAAATTGAAGTTGAAATTGAAATTGAACTTGAAATTGAAGTTGAAATTGAAGTTGTAATTGAAGTTGAAAGTGAAGTTGAAATTGAAGTTGAAAATGAAGTTGAAATTGAAGTTGAAATTGAAATTGAACTTGAAATTGAAGTTGAAATTGAAGTTGTAATTGAAGTTGAAAGTGAAGTTGAAATTGAAGTTGAAAATGAAGTTGAAATTGAAGTTGAAATTGAAGTTGTAATTAAAATTGAAATTGAAGTTGAGATTGAAGTTAAATGTGAAGTTGAAATTGAAGTTGAAATTGAAGTTAAAATAGAAGTTGAAATTGAAGTTGAAATTGAAGTTGAAATTGAAGTTGAAACTGAAGTTGAATTTTAAGTTGATATTGAAGTTGAAATTGAAGTTGAAATTGAAGTTGAAATTGATGTTGAAATTGAAGTTGAAATTAATGTTGAAATTGAAGTTAAAATTGAAGTTGAAGTTGAAGTTGAAATTGAAGTTGAAATTGAAGTTGAAATTGAAGTTGAAATTGAAGTTGAAATTGAAGTTGAAGTTGAAATTGAAATTGAAGTTGAAATTGAAGTTGAAATTGAAGTTGAAATTGAAGTTGAAATTGAAGTAGAAATTGAAGTTGAAATTGAAGTAGAAATTGAAGTTGAAATTAAAGTTGAAATTGAAGTTGAAATTGAAGTTGAAATTGAAGTTGTAATTAAAGTTGAAATTGAAGTTGAGATTGAAGTTAAATGTGAAGTTGAAATTGAAGTTGAAATTGAAGTTAAAATAGAAGTTGAAATTGAAGTTGAAATTGAAGTTGAAATTGAAGTTAAAATAGAAGTTGAAATTGAAGTTGAAATTGAAGTTGAAATTGAAGTTGTAATTAAAGTTGAAATTGAAGTTGAGATTGAAGTTAAATGTGAAGTTGAAATTGAAGTTGAAATTGAAGTTAAAATTGAAGTTGAAATTGAAGTTGAAATTGAAGTTGAAATTGAAGTTGAAATTGAAGTTGAAATTGAAGTTGAAATTGAAGTTGAATTTGAAATTGAAATTGCAGTTGAAATTGAAGTTGAAATTGAAGTTGAAATTGAAGTTGAAATTGAAGTTGAAATTGAAGTTGAAATTGAAGTTGACATTGAAGTTGAAATTGAAGTTGAAATTGAAGTGGAAATTGAAGTGGAAATTGAAGTTGAAATTGAAGTTGAAGTTGAAATTGAAATTGAAGTTGAAATTGAAGTTGAAATTGAAGTTGAAATTGAAGTTAAAATTGAAGTTGAAATTGAAGTTGAAATTGAAGTTGAAATTGAAGTTGAAATTGAAGTTAAAATTGAAGTTGAAATTGAAGTTGAAATTGAAGTTGAAATTGAAGTTGAAATTGAAGTTGAAATTGAAGTTGAAATTGAAGTTGAAATTAAAGTTGAAATTGAAGTTGAAATTGAAGTTAAAATTGAAGTTGAACTTCAAGTTAAAATTGAAGTTGAAATTGAAGTTAAAATTGAAATTGAAATTGAAGTTGAAATTGAAGTAGAAATTGAAGTTGAAATTGAAGTTGAAATTGAAGTTGAAATTGAAGTTGAAATTGAAGTTGAAATTGAAGTTGAAATTGAAAGTGAAGTTGAAATTGAAGTTGAAATTGAATTTGAAATTGAAGTTGAAATTGAAGTTGAAATTGAAGTTGAAATTGAAGTTAAAATTGAAATTGAAATTGAAGTTGAAATTGAAGTAGAAATTGAAGTTGAAATTGAAGTTGAAATTGAAGTTGAAATTGAAGTGGAAATTGAAGTTGAAATTGAAGTTGAAATTGAAGTTGAAACTGAAGTTGAATTTGAAATTCAAATTGCAGTTGAAATTGAAGTTGAAGTTGAAGTTGAAATTGAAGTTGAAATTGAAGTTAAAATTGAAGTTTAACTTCAAGTTAAAATTGAAGTTGAAATTGAAGTTGAAATTGAATTTAAAATTGAAATTGAAATTGAAGTTGAAATTGATGTAGAAATTGAAGTTGAAATTGAAATTGAAATTGCAGTTGAAATTGAAGTTGAAAATGAAATTGAAGTAGAAATTGAAGTTGAAAATGAAGTTGAAATTGAAGTAGAAATTGAAGTTGAAATTGAAGTTGAAATTGAAGTTGAAATTGAAGTTAAAATTGAAGTTGAAATTGAAGTTGAATTTGAAGTTTAAATTGAAGTTGAAATTAAAGTTGAAATTGCAGTTGAAATTGAAGTTGAAATTGAAGTTGAAATTGAAGTTGAAATTGAAGTTGAAGTTGAAATTGAAATTGAAGTTGAAATTGAAGTTGAAATTGAAGTGGAAATTGAAGTTGAAATTGAAGTTGAAATTGAAGTTGAAGTTGAAATTGAAATTGAAGTTGAAATTGAAGTTGAAATTGAAGTTGAAATTGAAGTTGAAATTGAAGTTGAAATTGAAGTTGAAATTGAAGTTGAAATTGAAGTTGAAATTGAAGTTAAAATTGAAGTTGAAATTGAAGTTGAAATTGAAGTTGAAATTGAAGTTGAAATTGAAGTTGAAATTAAAGTTGAAATTGAAGTTGAAATTGAAGTTAAAATTGAAGTTGAACTTCAAGTTAAAATTGAAGTTGAAATTGAAGTAGAAATTGAAGTTGAAATTAAAGTTGAAATTGAAGTTGAAATTGAAGTTGAAATTGAAGTTGAAATTGAAATTGAACTTGAAATTGAAGTTGAAATTGAAGTTGTAATTGAAGTTGAAAGTGAAGTTGAAATTGAAGTTGAAATTGAATTTGAAATTGAAGTTGAAATTGAAGTTGAAAATGAAGTTGAAATTGAAGTTGAAATTGAAGTTGTAATTAAAATTGAAATTGAAGTTGAGATTGAAGTTAAATGTGAAGTTGAAATTGAAGTTGAAATTGAAGTTAAAATAGAAGTTGAAATTGAAGTTGAAATTGAAGTTGAAATTGAAGTTGAAACTGAAGTTGAATTTTAAGTTGATATTGAAGTTGAAATTGAAGTTGAAATTGAAGTTGAAATTGATGTTGAAATTGAAGTTGAAATTAATGTTGAAATTGAAGTTAAAATTGAAGTTGAAGTTGAAGTTGAAATTGAAGTTGAAATTGAAGTTGAAATTGAAGTTGAAATTGAAGTTGAAATTGAAGTTGAAGTTGAAATTGAAATTGAAGTTGAAATTGAAGTTGAAATTGAAGTTGAAATTGAAGTTGAAATTGAAGTTGAAATTGAAGTTGAAATTGAAGTAGAAATTGAAGTTGAAATTAAAGTTGAAATTGAAGTTGAAATTGAAGTTGAAATTGAAGTTGAAATTGAAGTTGTAATTAAAGTTGAAATTGAAGTTGAGATTGAAGTTAAATGTGAAGTTGAAATTGAAGTTGAAATTGAAGTTAAAATAGAAGTTGAAATTGAAGTTGAAATTGAAGTTGAAATTGAAGTTAAAATAGAAGTTGAAATTGAAGTTGAAATTGAAGTTGAAATTGAAGTTGTAATTAAAGTTGAAATTGAAGTTGAGATTGAAGTTAAATGTGAAGTTGAAATTGAAGTTGAAATTGAAGTTAAAATTGAAGTTGAAATTGAAGTTGAAATTGAAGTTGAAATTGAAGTTGAAATTGAAGTTGAAATTGAAGTTGAAATTGAAGTTGAATTTGAAATTGAAATTGCAGTTGAAATTGAAGTTGAAATTGAAGTTGAAATTGAAGTTGAAATTGAAGTTGAAATTGAAGTTGAAATTGAAGTTGACATTGAAGTTGAAATTGAAGTTGAAATTGAAGTGGAAATTGAAGTGGAAATTGAAGTTGAAATTGAAGTTGAAGTTGAAATTGAAATTGAAGTTGAAATTGAAGTTGAAATTGAAGTTGAAATTGAAGTTAAAATTGAAGTTGAAATTGAAGTTGAAATTGAAGTTGAAATTGAAGTTGAAATTGAAGTTAAAATTGAAGTTGAAATTGAAGTTGAAATTGAAGTTGAAATTGAAGTTGAAATTGAAGTTGAAATTGAAGTTGAAATTGAAGTTGAAATTAAAGTTGAAATTGAAGTTGAAATTGAAGTTAAAATTGAAGTTGAACTTCAAGTTAAAATTGAAGTTGAAATTGAAGTTAAAATTGAAATTGAAATTGAAGTTGAAATTGAAGTAGAAATTGAAGTTGAAATTGAAGTTGAAATTGAAGTTGAAATTGAAGTTGAAATTGAAGTTGAAATTGAAGTTGAAATTGAAAGTGAAGTTGAAATTGAAGTTGAAATTGAATTTGAAATTGAAGTTGAAATTGAAGTTGAAATTGAAGTTGAAATTGAAGTTAAAATTGAAATTGAAATTGAAGTTGAAATTGAAGTAGAAATTGAAGTTGAAATTGAAGTTGAAATTGAAGTTGAAATTGAAGTGGAAATTGAAGTTGAAATTGAAGTTGAAATTGAAGTTGAAACTGAAGTTGAATTTGAAATTCAAATTGCAGTTGAAATTGAAGTTGAAGTTGAAGTTGAAATTGAAGTTGAAATTGAAGTTGAAATTGAAGTTGAAATTGAAGTTGAAATTGAAGTTGAAATTGAAGTTGAAATTGAAGTTGAAATTGAAGTTGAAATTGAAGTTGAAATTGAAGTTGAAATTGAAGTTGAAATTGAAGTTGAAATTGAATTTAAAATTGAAATTGAAATTGAAGTTGAAATTGAAGTAGAAATTGAAGTTGAAATTGAAATTGAAATTGCAGTTGAAATTGAAGTTGAAGTTGAAATTGAAGTAGAAATTGAAGTTGAAAATGAAGTTGAAATTGAAGTAGAAATTGAAGTTGAAATTGAAGTTGAAATTGAAGTTGAAATTGAAGTTGAATTTGAAGTTAAAATTGAAGTTGAAATTGAAGTTGAAATTGAAGTTGAAATTGAAGTTGAAATTGAAGTTAAAATTGAAGTTGAAATTGAAGTTGAAATTGAAGTTGAAATTGAAGTTGAAATTGAAGTTGAAATTGAAGTTGAAATTAAAGTTGAAATTGAAGTTGAAATTGAAGTTAAAATTGAAGTTGAACTTCAAGTTAAAATTGAAGTTGAAATTGAAGTTAAAATTGAAATTGAAATTGAAGTTGAAATTGAAGTAGAAATTGAAGTTGAAATTGAAGTTGAAATTGAAGTTGAAATTGAAGTTGAAATTGAAGTTGAAATTGAAGTTGAAATTGAAGTTGAAATTGAAGTTGAAATTGAAATTGAAGTTGAAATTTAAGTTGAAATTGAAGTTGTAATTGAAGTTGAAAGTGAAGTTGAAATTGAAGTTGAAATTGAATTTGAAATTGAAGTTGAAATTGAAGTTGAAATTGAAGTTGAAATTGAAGTTAAAATTGAAATTGAAATTGAAGTTGAAATTGAAGTAGAAATTGAAGTTGAAATTGAAGTTGAAATTGAAGTTGAAATTGAAGTGGAAATTGAAGTTGAAATTGAAGTTGAAATTGAAGTTGAAACTGAAGTTGAATTTGAAATTCAAATTGCAGTTGAAATTGAAGTTGAAGTTGAAGTTGAAATTGAAGTTGAAATTGAAGTTGAAATTGAAGTTGAAATTGAAGTTGAAATTGAAGTTGAAATTGAAGTTGAAATTGAAGTTGAAATTGAAGTTGAAATTGAAGTTGAAATTGAAGTTGAAATTGAATTTAAAATTGAAATTGAAATTGAAGTTGAAATTGAAGTAGAAATTGAAGTTGAAATTGAAATTGAAATTGCAGTTGAAATTGAAGTTGAAGTTGAAATTGAAGTAGAAATTGAAGTTGAAAATGAAGTTGAAATTGAAGTAGAAATTGAAGTTGAAATTGAAGTTGAAATTGAAGTTGAAATTGAAGTTGAAATTGAAGTTAAAATTGAAGTTGAAATTGAAGTTGAAATTGAAGTTGAAATTGAAGTTGAAATTGAAGTTGAAATTGAAGTTGAATTTAAAATTAAAATTGCAGTTGAAATTGAAGTTGAAATTGAAGTTGAAATTGTAGTTGAAATTGAAGTTGAAATTGAAGTTGAAATTGAAGTTGAAATTGAAGTTGACATTGAAGTTGAAATTGAAGTTGAAATTGAAGTGGAAATTGAAGTGGAAATTGAAGTTGAAATTGAAGTTGAAGTTGAAATTGAAATTGAAGTTGAAATTGAAGTTGAAATTGAAGTTGAATTTGAAGTTGAAATTGAAGTTGAAATTGAAGTTGAAATTGAAGTTGAAATTGAAGTTGAAATTGAAGTTGAAATTGAAGTTAAAATTGAAGTTGAAATTGAAGTTGAAATTGAAGTTGAAATTGAAGTTGAAATTGAAGTTGAAATTAAAGTTGAAATTGAAGTTGAAATTGAAGTTAAAATTGAAGTTGAACTTCAAGTTAAAATTGAAGTTGAAATTGAAGTTAAAATTGAAATTGAAATTGAAGTTGAAATTGAAGTAGAAATTGAAGTTGAAATTGAAGTTGAAATTGAAGTTGAAATTGAAGTTGAAATTGAAGTTGAAATTGAAGTTGAAATTGAAATTGAAGTTGAATTTGAAATTGAAATTGCAGTTGAAATTGAAGTTGAAATTGAAGTTGAAATTGAAGTTGAAATTGAAGTTGAAATTGAAGTTGAAATTGAAGTTGACATTGAAGTTGAAATTGAAGTTGAAATTGAAGTGGAAATTGAAGTTGAAATTGAAGTTGAAATTGAAGTTGAAATTGAAATTGAAATTGCAGTTGAAATTGAAGTTGAAGTTGAAATTGAAGTAGAAATTGAAGTTGAAAATGAAGTTGAAATTGAAGTTGAAATTGAAGTTGAAATTGAAGTTGAAATTGAAGTTGAAATTGAAGTTGAAATTGAAGTTGAAATTGAAGTTGAAATTGAAGTTAAAATTGAAGTTGAAATTGAAGTTGAAATTGAAGTTGAAATTGAAGTTGAAATTGAAGTTGAAATTAAAGTTGAAATTGAAGTTGAAATTGAAGTTAAAATTGAAGTTGAACTTCAAGTTAAAATTGAAGTTGAAATTGAAGTTAAAATTGAAATTGAAATTGAAGTTGAAATTGAAGTAGAAATTGAAGTTGAAATTGAAGTTGAAATTGAAGTTGAAATTGAAGTTGAAATTGAAGTTGAAATTGAAGTTGAAATTGAAATTGAAGTTGAAATTTAAGTTGAAATTTAAGTTGTAATTGAAGTTGAAAGTGAAGTTGAAATTGAAGTTGAAATTGAATTTGAAATTGAAGTTGAAATTGAAGTTGAAATTGAAGTTGAAATTGAAGTTAAAATTGAAATTGAAATTGAAGTTGAAATTGAAGTAGAAATTGAAGTTGAAATTGAAGTTGAAATTGAAGTTGAAATTGAAGTAAAAATTGAAGTTGAAATTGAAGTTGAAATTGAAGTTGAAATTGAAGTTGAAATTGATGTTGAAATTGAAGTTGAAATTGAAGTTGAAATTAAAGTTGAAATTGAAGTTGAAATTGAAGTTAAAATTGAAGTTGAACTTCAAGTTAAAATTGAAGTTGAAATTGAAGTTAAAATTGAAATTGAAATTGAAGTTGAAATTGAAGTAGAAATTGAAATTGAAATTGAAGTTGAAATTGAAGTTGAAATTGAAGTTGAAATTGAAGTTGAAATTGAAGTTGAAATTGAAAGTGAAGTTGAAATTGAAGTTGAAATTGAATTTGAAATTGAAGTTGAAATTGAAGTTGAAATTGAAGTTGAAATTGAAGTTAAAATTGAAATTGAAATTGAAGTTGAAATTGAAGTAGAAATTGAAGTTGAAATTGAAGTTGAAATTGAAGTTGAAATTGAAGTGGAAATTGAAGTTGAAATTGAAGTTGAAATTGAAGTTGAAACTGAAGTTGAATTTGAAATTCAAATTGCAGTTGAAATTGAAGTTGAAGTTGAAGTTGAAATTGAAGTTGAAATTGAAGTTGAAATTGAAGTTGAAATTGAAGTTGAAATTGAAGTTGAAATTGAAGTTGAAATTGAAGTTGAAATTGAAGTTGAAATTGAAGTTGAAATTGAAGTTGAAATTGAATTTAAAATTGAAATTGAAATTGAAGTTGAAATTGAAGTAGAAATTGAAGTTGAAATTGAAATTGAAATTGCAGTTGAAATTGAAGTTGAAGTTGAAATTGAAGTAGAAATTGAAGTTGAAAATGAAGTTGAAATTGAAGTAGAAATTGAAGTTGAAATTGAAGTTGAAATTGAAGTTGAAATTGAAGTTGAATTTGAAGTTAAAATTGAAGTTGAAATTGAAGTTGAAATTGAAGTTGAAATTGAAGTTGAAATTGAAGTTAAAATTGAAGTTGAAATTGAAGTTGAAATTGAAGTTGAAATTGAAGTTGAAATTGAAGTTGAAATTGAAGTTGAAATTAAAGTTGAAATTGAAGTTGAAATTGAAGTTAAAATTGAAGTTGAACTTCAAGTTAAAATTGAAGTTGAAATTGAAGTTAAAATTGAAATTGAAATTGAAGTTGAAATTGAAGTAGAAATTGAAGTTGAAATTGAAGTTGAAATTGAAGTTGAAATTGAAGTTGAAATTGAAGTTGAAATTGAAGTTGAAATTGAAGTTGAAATTGAAGTTGAAATTGAAATTGAAGTTGAAATTTAAGTTGAAATTGAAGTTGTAATTGAAGTTGAAAGTGAAGTTGAAATTGAAGTTGAAATTGAATTTGAAATTGAAGTTGAAATTGAAGTTGAAATTGAAGTTGAAATTGAAGTTAAAATTGAAATTGAAATTGAAGTTGAAATTGAAGTAGAAATTGAAGTTGAAATTGAAGTTGAAATTGAAGTTGAAATTGAAGTGGAAATTGAAGTTGAAATTGAAGTTGAAATTGAAGTTGAAACTGAAGTTGAATTTGAAATTCAAATTGCAGTTGAAATTGAAGTTGAAGTTGAAGTTGAAATTGAAGTTGAAATTGAAGTTGAAATTGAAGTTGAAATTGAAGTTGAAATTGAAGTTGAAATTGAAGTTGAAATTGAAGTTGAAATTGAAGTTGAAATTGAAGTTGAAATTGAATTTAAAATTGAAATTGAAATTGAAGTTGAAATTGAAGTAGAAATTGAAGTTGAAATTGAAATTGAAATTGCAGTTGAAATTGAAGTTGAAGTTGAAATTGAAGTAGAAATTGAAGTTGAAAATGAAGTTGAAATTGAAGTAGAAATTGAAGTTGAAATTGAAGTTGAAATTGAAGTTGAAATTGAAGTTGAAATTGAAGTTAAAATTGAAGTTGAAGTTGAAGTTGAAATTGAAGTTGAAATTGAAGTTGAAATTGAAGTTGAAATTGAAGTTGAATTTAAAATTAAAATTGCAGTTGAAATTGAAGTTGAAATTGAAGTTGAAATTGTAGTTGAAATTGAAGTTGAAATTGAAGTTGAAATTGAAGTTGAAATTGAAGTTGACATTGAAGTTGAAATTGAAGTTGAAATTGAAGTGGAAATTGAAGTGGAAATTGAAGTTGAAATTGAAGTTGAAGTTGAAATTGAAATTGAAGTTGAAATTGAAGTTGAAATTGAAGTTGAAATTGAAGTTGAAATTGAAGTTGAAATTGAAGTTGAAATTGAAGTTGAAATTGAAGTTGAAATTGAAGTTGAAATTGAAGTTAAAATTGAAGTTGAAATTGAAGTTGAAATTGAAGTTGAAATTGAAGTTGAAATTGAAGTTGAAATTAAAGTTGAAATTGAAGTTGAAATTGAAGTTAAAATTGAAGTTGAACTTCAAGTTAAAATTGAAGTTGAAATTGAAGTTAAAATTGAAATTGAAATTGAAGTTGAAATTGAAGTAGAAATTGAAGTTGAAATTGAAGTTGAAATTGAAGTTGAAATTGAAGTTGAAATTGAAGTTGAAATTGAAGTTGAAATTGAAATTGAAGTTGAATTTGAAATTGAAATTGCAGTTGAAATTGAAGTTGAAATTGAAGTTGAAATTGAAGTTGAAATTGAAGTTGAAATTGAAGTTGAAATTGAAGTTGACATTGAAGTTGAAATTGAAGTTGAAATTGAAGTGGAAATTGAAGTTGAAATTGAAGTTGAAATTGAAGTTGAAATTGAAATTGAAATTGCAGTTGAAATTGAAGTTGAAGTTGAAATTGAAGTAGAAATTGAAGTTGAAAATGAAGTTGAAATTGAAGTTGAAATTGAAGTTGAAATTGAAGTTGAAATTGAAGTTGAAATTGAAGTTGAAATTGAAGTTGAAATTGAAGTTGAAATTGAAGTTAAAATTGAAGTTGAAATTGAAGTTGAAATTGAAGTTGAAATTGAAGTTGAAATTGAAGTTGAAATTAAAGTTGAAATTGAAGTTGAAATTGAAGTTAAAATTGAAGTTGAACTTCAAGTTAAAATTGAAGTTGAAATTGAAGTTAAAATTGAAATTGAAATTGAAGTTGAAATTGAAGTAGAAATTGAAGTTGAAATTGAAGTTGAAATTGAAGTTGAAATTGAAGTTGAAATTGAAGTTGAAATTGAAGTTGAAATTGAAATTGAAGTTGAAATTTAAGTTGAAATTGAAGTTGTAATTGAAGTTGAAAGTGAAGTTGAAATTGAAGTTGAAATTGAATTTGAAATTGAAGTTGAAATTGAAGTTGAAATTGAAGTTGAAATTGAAGTTAAAATTGAAATTGAAATTGAAGTTGAAATTGAAGTAGAAATTGAAGTTGAAATTGAAGTTGAAATTGAAGTTGAAATTGAAGTGGAAATTGAAGTGGAAATTGAAGTTGAAATTGAAGTTGAAGTTGAAATTGAAATTGAAGTTGAAATTGAAGTTGAAATTGAAGTTGAAATTGAAGTTAAAATTGAAGTTGAAATTGAAGTTGAAATTGAAGTTGAAATTGAAGTTGAAATTGAAGTTAAAATTGAAGTTGAAATTGAAGTTGAAATTGAAGTTGAAATTGAAGTTGAAATTGAAGTTGAAATTGAAGTTGAAATTGAAGTTGAAATTAAAGTTGAAATTGAAGTTGAAATTGAAGTTAAAATTGAAGTTGAACTTCAAGTTAAAATTGAAGTTGAAATTGAAGTTAAAATTGAAATTGAAATTGAAGTTGAAATTGAAGTAGAAATTGAAGTTGAAATTGAAGTTGAAATTGAAGTTGAAATTGAAGTTGAAATTGAAGTTGAAATTGAAGTTGAAATTGAAAGTGAAGTTGAAATTGAAGTTGAAATTGAATTTGAAATTGAAGTTGAAATTGAAGTTGAAATTGAAGTTGAAATTGAAGTTAAAATTGAAATTGAAATTGAAGTTGAAATTGAAGTAGAAATTGAAGTTGAAATTGAAGTTGAAATTGAAGTTGAAATTGAAGTGGAAATTGAAGTTGAAATTGAAGTTGAAATTGAAGTTGAAACTGAAGTTGAATTTGAAATTCAAATTGCAGTTGAAATTGAAGTTGAAGTTGAAGTTGAAATTGAAGTTGAAATTGAAGTTGAAATTGAAGTTGAAATTGAAGTTGAAATTGAAGTTGAAATTGAAGTTGAAATTGAAGTTGAAATTGAAGTTGAAATTGAAGTTGAAATTGAAGTTGAAATTGAATTTAAAATTGAAATTGAAATTGAAGTTGAAATTGAAGTAGAAATTGAAGTTGAAATTGAAATTGAAATTGCAGTTGAAATTGAAGTTGAAGTTGAAATTGAAGTAGAAATTGAAGTTGAAAATGAAGTTGAAATTGAAGTAGAAATTGAAGTTGAAATTGAAGTTGAAATTGAAGTTGAAATTGAAGTTGAATTTGAAGTTGAAATTGAAGTTAAAATTGAAGTTGAACTTCAAGTTAAAATTGAAGTTGAAATTGAAGTTAAAATTGAAATTGAAATTGAAGTTGAAATTGAAGTAGAAATTGAAGTTGAAATTGAAGTTGAAATTGAAGTTGAAATTGAAGTTGAAATTGAAGTTGAAATTGAAGTTGAAATTGAAAGTGAAGTTGAAATTGAAGTTGAAATTGAATTTGAAATTGAAGTTGAAATTGAAGTTGAAATTGAAGTTGAAATTGAAGTTAAAATTGAAATTGAAATTGAAGTTGAAATTGAAGTAGAAATTGAAGTTGAAATTGAAGTTGAAATTGAAGTTGAAATTGAAGTGGAAATTGAAGTTGAAATTGAAGTTGAAATTGAAGTTGAAACTGAAGTTGAATTTGAAATTCAAATTGCAGTTGAAATTGAAGTTGAAGTTGAAGTTGAAATTGAAGTTGAAATTGAAGTTGAAATTGAAGTTGAAATTGAAGTTGAAATTGAAGTTGAAATTGAAGTTGAAATTGAAGTTGAAATTGAAGTTGAAATTGAAGTTGAAATTGAAGTTGAAATTGAATTTAAAATTGAAATTGAAATTGAAGTTGAAATTGAAGTAGAAATTGAAGTTGAAATTGAAATTGAAATTGCAGTTGAAATTGAAGTTGAAGTTGAAATTGAAGTAGAAATTGAAGTTGAAAATGAAGTTGAAATTGAAGTAGAAATTGAAGTTGAAATTGAAGTTGAAATTGAAGTTGAAATTGAAGTTGAATTTGAAGTTAAAATTGAAGTTGAAATTGAAGTTGAAATTGAAGTTGAAATTGAAGTTGAAATTGAAGTTAAAATTGAAGTTGAAATTGAAGTTGAAATTGAAGTTGAAATTGAAGTTGAAATTGAAGTTGAAATTGAAGTTGAAATTAAAGTTGAAATTGAAGTTGAAATTGAAGTTAAAATTGAAGTTGAACTTCAAGTTAAAATTGAAGTTGAAATTGAAGTTAAAATTGAAATTGAAATTGAAGTTGAAATTGAAGTAGAAATTGAAGTTGAAATTGAAGTTGAAATTGAAGTTGAAATTGAAGTTGAAATTGAAGTTGAAATTGAAGTTGAAATTGAAGTTGAAATTGAAGTTGAAATTGAAGTTGAAATTGAAATTGAAGTTGAAATTTAAGTTGAAATTGAAGTTGTAATTGAAGTTGAAAGTGAAGTTGAAATTGAAGTTGAAATTGAATTTGAAATTGAAGTTGAAATTGAAGTTGAAATTGAAGTTGAAATTGAAGTTAAAATTGAAATTGAAATTGAAGTTGAAATTGAAGTAGAAATTGAAGTTGAAATTGAAGTTGAAATTGAAGTTGAAATTGAAGTGGAAATTGAAGTTGAAATTGAAGTTGAAATTGAAGTTGAAACTGAAGTTGAATTTGAAATTCAAATTGCAGTTGAAATTGAAGTTGAAGTTGAAGTTGAAATTGAAGTTGAAATTGAAGTTGAAATTGAAGTTGAAATTGAAGTTGAAATTGAAGTTGAAATTGAAGTTGAAATTGAAGTTGAAATTGAAGTTGAAATTGAAGTTGAAATTGAATTTAAAATTGAAATTGAAATTGAAGTTGAAATTGAAGTAGAAATTGAAGTTGAAATTGAAATTGAAATTGCAGTTGAAATTGAAGTTGAAGTTGAAATTGAAGTAGAAATTGAAGTTGAAAATGAAGTTGAAATTGAAGTAGAAATTGAAGTTGAAATTGAAGTTGAAATTGAAGTTGAAATTGAAGTTGAAATTGAAGTTAAAATTGAAGTTGAAATTGAAGTTGAAATTGAAGTTGAAATTGAAGTTGAAATTGAAGTTGAAATTGAAGTTGAATTTAAAATTAAAATTGCAGTTGAAATTGAAGTTGAAATTGAAGTTGAAATTGTAGTTGAAATTGAAGTTGAAATTGAAGTTGAAATTGAAGTTGAAATTGAAGTTGACATTGAAGTTGAAATTGAAGTTGAAATTGAAGTGGAAATTGAAGTGGAAATTGAAGTTGAAATTGAAGTTGAAGTTGAAATTGAAATTGAAGTTGAAATTGAAGTTGAAATTGAAGTTGAAATTGAAGTTGAAATTGAAGTTGAAATTGAAGTTGAAATTGAAGTTGAAATTGAAGTTGAAATTGAAGTTGAAATTGAAGTTAAAATTGAAGTTGAAATTGAAGTTGAAATTGAAGTTGAAATTGAAGTTGAAATTGAAGTTGAAATTAAAGTTGAAATTGAAGTTGAAATTGAAGTTAAAATTGAAGTTGAACTTCAAGTTAAAATTGAAGTTGAAATTGAAGTTAAAATTGAAATTGAAATTGAAGTTGAAATTGAAGTAGAAATTGAAGTTGAAATTGAAGTTGAAATTGAAGTTGAAATTGAAGTTGAAATTGAAGTTGAAATTGAAGTTGAAATTGAAATTGAAGTTGAATTTGAAATTGAAATTGCAGTTGAAATTGAAGTTGAAATTGAAGTTGAAATTGAAGTTGAAATTGAAGTTGAAATTGAAGTTGAAATTGAAGTTGACATTGAAGTTGAAATTGAAGTTGAAATTGAAGTGGAAATTGAAGTTGAAATTGAAGTTGAAATTGAAGTTGAAATTGAAATTGAAATTGCAGTTGAAATTGAAGTTGAAGTTGAAATTGAAGTAGAAATTGAAGTTGAAAATGAAGTTGAAATTGAAGTTGAAATTGAAGTTGAAATTGAAGTTGAAATTGAAGTTGAAATTGAAGTTGAAATTGAAGTTGAAATTGAAGTTGAAATTGAAGTTAAAATTGAAGTTGAAATTGAAGTTGAAATTGAAGTTGAAATTGAAGTTGAAATTGAAGTTGAAATTAAAGTTGAAATTGAAGTTGAAATTGAAGTTAAAATTGAAGTTGAACTTCAAGTTAAAATTGAAGTTGAAATTGAAGTTAAAATTGAAATTGAAATTGAAGTTGAAATTGAAGTAGAAATTGAAGTTGAAATTGAAGTTGAAATTGAAGTTGAAATTGAAGTTGAAATTGAAGTTGAAATTGAAGTTGAAATTGAAATTGAAGTTGAAATTTAAGTTGAAATTGAAGTTGTAATTGAAGTTGAAAGTGAAGTTGAAATTGAAGTTGAAATTGAATTTGAAATTGAAGTTGAAATTGAAGTTGAAATTGAAGTTGAAATTGAAGTTAAAATTGAAATTGAAATTGAAGTTGAAATTGAAGTAGAAATTGAAGTTGAAATTGAAGTTGAAATTGAAGTTGAAATTGAAGTTGAAATTGAAGTTGAAATTGAAGTTGACATTGAAGTTGAAATTGAAGTTGAAATTGAAGTGGAAATTGAAGTGGAAATTGAAGTTGAAATTGAAGTTGAAGTTGAAATTGAAATTGAAGTTGAAATTGAAGTTGAAATTGAAGTTGAAATTGAAGTTGAAATTGAAGTTGAAATTGAAGTTGAAATTGAAGTTGAAATTGAAGTTGAAATTGAAGTTGAAATTGAAGTTAAAATTGAAGTTGAAATTGAAGTTGAAATTGAAGTTGAAATTGAAGTTGAAATTGAAGTTGAAATTAAAGTTGAAATTGAAGTTGAAATTGAAGTTAAATTGAAGTTGAACTTCAAGTTAAAATTGAAGTTGAAATTGAAGTTAAAATTGAAATTGAAATTGAAGTTGAAATTGAAGTAGAAATTGAAGTTGAAATTGAAGTTGAAATTGAAGTTGAAATTGAAGTTGAAATTGAAGTTGAAATTGAAGTTGAAATTGAAATTGAAGTTGAATTTGAAATTGAAATTGCAGTTGAAATTGAAGTTGAAATTGAAGTTGAAATTTGAAGTTGAAATTGAAGTTGAAATTGAAGTTGACATTGAAGTTGAAATTGAAGTTGAAATTGAAGTGGAAATTGAAGTTGAAATTGAAGTTGAAATTGAAGTTGAAATTGAAATTGAAATTGCAGTTGAAATTGAAGTTGAAGTTGAAATTGAAGTAGAAATTGAAGTTGAAAATGAAGTTGAAATTGAAGTTGAAATTGAAGTTGAAATTGAAGTTGAAATTGAAGTTGAAATTGAAGTTGAAATTGAAGTTGAAATTGAAGTTGAAATTGAAGTTAAAATTGAAGTTGAAATTGAAGTTGAAATTGAAGTTGAAATTGAAGTTGAAATTGAAGTTGAAATTAAAGTTGAAATTGAAGTTGAAATTGAAGTTAAAATTGAAGTTGAACTTCAAGTTAAATTGAAGTTGAAATTGAAGTTAAAATTGAAATTGAAATTGAAGTTGAAATTGAAGTAGAAATTGAAGTTGAAATTGAAGTTGAAATTGAAGTTGAAATTGAAGTTGAAATTGAAGTTGAAATTGAAGTTGAAATTGAAATTGAAGTTGAAATTTAAGTTGAAATTGAAGTTGTAATTGAAGTTGAAAGTGAAGTTGAAATTGAAGTTGAAATTGAATTTGAAATTGAAGTTGAAATTGAAGTTGAAATTGAAGTTGAAATTGAAGTTAAAATTGAAATTGAAATTGAAGTTGAAATTGAAGTAGAAATTGAAGTTGAAATTGAAGTTGAAATTGAAGTTGAAATTGAAGTTAAAATTGAAGTTGAAATTGAAGTTGAAATTGAAGTTGAAATTGAAGTTGAAATTGAAGTTGAAATTGAAGTTGAAATTGAAGTTGAAATTAAAGTTGAAATTGAAGTTGAAATTGAAGTTAAAATTGAAGTTGAACTTCAAGTTAAAATTGAAGTTGAAATTGAAGTTAAAATTGAAATTGAAATTGAAGTTGAAATTGAAGTAGAAATTGAAGTTGAAATTGAAGTTGAAATTGAAGTTGAAATTGAAGTTGAAATTGAAGTTGAAATTGAAGTTGAAATTGAAAGTGAAGTTGAAATTGAAGTTGAAATTGAATTTGAAATTGAAGTTGAAATTGAAGTTGAAATTGAAGTTGAAATTGAAGTTAAAATTGAAATTGAAATTGAAGTTGAAATTGAAGTAGAAATTGAAGTTGAAATTGAAGTTGAAATTGAAGTTGAAATTGAAGTGGAAATTGAAGTTGAAATTGAAGTTGAAATTGAAGTTGAAACTGAAGTTGAATTTGAAATTCAAATTGCAGTTGAAATTGAAGTTGAAGTTGAAGTTGAAATTGAAGTTGAAATTGAAGTTGAAATTGAAGTTGAAATTGAAGTTGAAATTGAAGTTGAAATTGAAGTTGAAATTGAAGTTGAAATTGAAGTTGAAATTGAAGTTGAAATTGAAGTTGAAATTGAAGTTGAAATTGAATTTAAAATTGAAATTGAAATTGAAGTTGAAATTGAAGTAGAAATTGAAGTTGAAATTGAAATTGAAATTGCAGTTGAAATTGAAGTTGAAGTTGAAATTGAAGTAGAAATTGAAGTTGAAAATGAAGTTGAAATTGAAGTAGAAATTGAAGTTGAAATTGAAGTTGAAATTGAAGTTGAAATTGAAGTTGAATTTGAAGTTAAAATTGAAGTTGAAATTGAAGTTGAAATTGAAGTTGAAATTGAAGTTGAAATTGAAGTTAAAATTGAAGTTGAAATTGAAGTTGAAATTGAAGTTGAAATTGAAGTTGAAATTGAAGTTGAAATTGAAGTTGAAATTAAAGTTGAAATTGAAGTTGAAATTGAAGTTAAAATTGAAGTTGAACTTCAAGTTAAAATTGAAGTTGAAATTGAAGTTAAAATTGAAATTGAAATTGAAGTTGAAATTGAAGTAGAAATTGAAGTTGAAATTGAAGTTGAAATTGAAGTTGAAATTGAAGTTGAAATTGAAGTTGAAATTGAAGTTGAAATTGAAGTTGAAATTGAAGTTGAAATTGAAATTGAAGTTGAAATTTAAGTTGAAATTGAAGTTGTAATTGAAGTTGAAAGTGAAGTTGAAATTGAAGTTGAAATTGAATTTGAAATTGAAGTTGAAATTGAAGTTGAAATTGAAGTTGAAATTGAAGTTAAAATTGAAATTGAAATTGAAGTTGAAATTGAAGTAGAAATTGAAGTTGAAATTGAAGTTGAAATTGAAGTTGAAATTGAAGTGGAAATTGAAGTTGAAATTGAAGTTGAAATTGAAGTTGAAACTGAAGTTGAATTTGAAATTCAAATTGCAGTTGAAATTGAAGTTGAAGTTGAAGTTGAAATTGAAGTTGAAATTGAAGTTGAAATTGAAGTTGAAATTGAAGTTGAAATTGAAGTTGAAATTGAAGTTGAAATTGAAGTTGAAATTGAAGTTGAAATTGAAGTTGAAATTGAAGTTAAAATTGAAATTGAAATTGAAGTTGAAATTGAAGTAGAAATTGAAGTTGAAATTGAAGTTGAAATTGAAGTTGAAATTGAAGTGGAAATTGAAGTTGAAATTGAAGTTGAAATTGAAGTTGAAACTGAAGTTGAATTTGAAATTCAAATTGCAGTTGAAATTGAAGTTGAAGTTGAAGTTGAAATTGAAGTTGAAATTGAAGTTGAAATTGAAGTTGAAATTGAAGTTGAAATTGAAGTTGAAATTGAAGTTGAAATTGAAGTTGAAATTGAAGTAGAAATTGAAGTTGAAAATGAAGTTGAAATTGAAGTAGAAATTGAAGTTGAAATTGAAGTTGAAATTGAAGTTGAAATTGAAGTTGAAATTGAAGTTAAAATTGAAGTTGAAATTGAAGTTGAAATTGAAGTTGAAATTGAAGTTGAAATTGAAGTTGAAATTGAAGTTGAATTTAAAATTAAAATTGCAGTTGAAATTGAAGTTGAAATTGAAGTTGAAATTGTAGTTGAAATTGAAGTTGAAATTGAAGTTGAAATTGAAGTTGAAATTGAAGTTGACATTGAAGTTGAAATTGAAGTTGAAATTGAAGTGGAAATTGAAGTGGAAATTGAAGTTGAAATTGAAGTTGAAGTTGAAATTGAAATTGAAGTTGAAATTGAAGTTGAAATTGAAGTTGAAATTGAAGTTGAAATTGAAGTTGAAATTGAAGTTGAAATTGAAGTTGAAATTGAAGTTGAAATTGAAGTTGAAATTGAAGTTAAAATTGAAGTTGAAATTGAAGTTGAAATTGAAGTTGAAATTGAAGTTGAAATTGAAGTTGAAATTAAAGTTGAAATTGAAGTTGAAATTGAAGTTAAAATTGAAGTTGAACTTCAAGTTAAAATTGAAGTTGAAATTGAAGTTAAAATTGAAATTGAAATTGAAGTTGAAATTGAAGTAGAAATTGAAGTTGAAATTGAAGTTGAAATTGAAGTTGAAATTGAAGTTGAAATTGAAGTTGAAATTGAAGTTGAAATTGAAATTGAAGTTGAATTTGAAATTGAAATTGCAGTTGAAATTGAAGTTGAAATTGAAGTTGAAATTGAAGTTGAAATTGAAGTTGAAATTGAAGTTGAAATTGAAGTTGACATTGAAGTTGAAATTGAAGTTGAAATTGAAGTGGAAATTGAAGTTGAAATTGAAGTTGAAATTGAAGTTGAAATTGAAATTGAAATTGCAGTTGAAATTGAAGTTGAAGTTGAAATTGAAGTAGAAATTGAAGTTGAAAATGAAGTTGAAATTGAAGTTGAAATTGAAGTTGAAATTGAAGTTGAAATTGAAGTTGAAATTGAAGTTGAAATTGAAGTTGAAATTGAAGTTGAAATTGAAGTTAAAATTGAAGTTGAAATTGAAGTTGAAATTGAAGTTGAAATTGAAGTTGAAATTGAAGTTGAAATTAAAGTTGAAATTGAAGTTGAAATTGAAGTTAAAATTGAAGTTGAACTTCAAGTTAAAATTGAAGTTGAAATTGAAGTTAAAATTGAAATTGAAATTGAAGTTGAAATTGAAGTAGAAATTGAAGTTGAAATTGAAGTTGAAATTGAAGTTGAAATTGAAGTTGAAATTGAAGTTGAAATTGAAGTTGAAATTGAAATTGAAGTTGAAATTTAAGTTGAAATTGAAGTTGTAATTGAAGTTGAAAGTGAAGTTGAAATTGAAGTTGAAATTGAATTTGAAATTGAAGTTGAAATTGAAGTTGAAATTGAAGTTGAAATTGAAGTTAAAATTGAAATTGAAATTGAAGTTGAAATTGAAGTAGAAATTGAAGTTGAAATTGAAGTTGAAATTGAAGTTGAAATTGAAGTGGAAATTGAAGTTGAAATTGAAGTTGAAATTGAAGTTGAAATTGAAGTTGAAATTGAAGTTGAAATTGAAGTTGAAATTGAAGTTGAAATTGAAGTTGAAATTGAAGTTGAAATTGAAATTGAAGTTGAAATTTAAGTTGAAATTGAAGTTGTAATTGAAGTTGAAAGTGAAGTTGAAATTGAAGTTGAAATTGAATTTGAAATTGAAGTTGAAATTGAAGTTGAAATTGAAGTTGAAATTGAAGTTCAAATTGAAATTGAAATTGAAGTTGAAATTGAAGTAGAAATTGAAGTTGAAATTGAAGTTGAAATTGAAGTTGAAATTGAAGTTGAAATTGAAGTTGAAATTGAAGTTGAAATTGAAATTGAAGTTGAAATTTAAGTTGAAATTGAAGTTGTAATTGAAGTTGAAAGTGAAGTTGAAATTGAAGTTGAAATTGAATTTGAAATTGAAGTTGAAATTGAAGTTGAAATTGAAGTTGAAATTGAAGTTAAAATTGAAATTGAAATTGAAGTTGAAATTGAAGTAGAAATTGAAGTTGAAATTGAAGTTGAAATTGAAGTTGAAATTGAAGTTGAAATTGAAGTTGAAATTGAAGTTGAAATTGAAGTTGAAATTAAAGTTGAAATTGAAGTTGAAATTGAAGTTAAAATTGAAGTTGAACTTCAAGTTAAAATTGAAGTTGAAATTGAAGTTAAAATTGAAATTGAAATTGAAGTTGAAATTGAAGTAGAAATTGAAGTTGAAATTGAAGTTGAAATTGAAGTTGAAATTGAAGTTGAAATTGAAGTTGAAATTGAAGTTGAAATTGAAAGTGAAGTTGAAATTGAAGTTGAAATTGAATTTGAAATTGAAGTTGAAATTGAAGTTGAAATTGAAGTTGAAATTGAAGTTAAAATTGAAATTGAAATTGAAGTTGAAATTGAAGTAGAAATTGAAGTTGAAATTGAAGTTGAAATTGAAGTTGAAATTGAAGTGGAAATTGAAGTTGAAATTGAAGTTGAAATTGAAGTTGAAACTGAAGTTGAATTTGAAATTCAAATTGCAGTTGAAATTGAAGTTGAAGTTGAAGTTGAAATTGAAGTTGAAATTGAAGTTGAAATTGAAGTTGAAATTGAAGTTGAAATTGAAGTTGAAATTGAAGTTGAAATTGAAGTTGAAATTGAAGTTGAAATTGAAGTTGAAATTGAAGTTGAAATTGAATTTAAAATTGAAATTGAAATTGAAGTTGAAATTGAAGTAGAAATTGAAGTTGAAATTGAAATTGAAATTGCAGTTGAAATTGAAGTTGAAGTTGAAATTGAAGTAGAAATTGAAGTTGAAAATGAAGTTGAAATTGAAGTAGAAATTGAAGTTGAAATTGAAGTTGAAATTGAAGTTGAAATTGAAGTTGAATTTGAAGTTAAAATTGAAGTTGAAATTGAAGTTGAAATTGAAGTTGAAATTGAAGTTGAAATTGAAGTTAAAATTGAAGTTGAAATTGAAGTTGAAATTGAAGTTGAAATTGAAGTTGAAATTGAAGTTGAAATTGAAGTTGAAATTAAAGTTGAAATTGAAGTTGAAATTGAAGTTAAAATTGAAGTTGAACTTCAAGTTAAAATTGAAGTTGAAATTGAAGTTAAAATTGAAATTGAAATTGAAGTTGAAATTGAAGTAGAAATTGAAGTTGAAATTGAAGTTGAAATTGAAGTTGAAATTGAAGTTGAAATTGAAGTTGAAATTGAAGTTGAAATTGAAGTTGAAATTGAAGTTGAAATTGAAATTGAAGTTGAAATTTAAGTTGAAATTGAAGTTGTAATTGAAGTTGAAAGTGAAGTTGAAATTGAAGTTGAAATTGAATTTGAAATTGAAGTTGAAATTGAAGTTGAAATTGAAGTTGAAATTGAAGTTAAAATTGAAATTGAAATTGAAGTTGAAATTGAAGTAGAAATTGAAGTTGAAATTGAAGTTGAAATTGAAGTTGAAATTGAAGTGGAAATTGAAGTTGAAATTGAAGTTGAAATTGAAGTTGAAACTGAAGTTGAATTTGAAATTCAAATTGCAGTTGAAATTGAAGTTGAAGTTGAAGTTGAAATTGAAGTTGAAATTGAAGTTGAAATTGAAGTTGAAATTGAAGTTGAAATTGAAGTTGAAATTGAAGTTGAAATTGAAGTTGAAATTGAAGTTGAAATTGAAGTTGAAATTGAAGTTAAAATTGAAATTGAAATTGAAGTTGAAATTGAAGTAGAAATTGAAGTTGAAATTGAAGTTGAAATTGAAGTTGAAATTGAAGTGGAAATTGAAGTTGAAATTGAAGTTGAAATTGAAGTTGAAACTGAAGTTGAATTTGAAATTCAAATTGCAGTTGAAATTGAAGTTGAAGTTGAAGTTGAAATTGAAGTTGAAATTGAAGTTGAAATTGAAGTTGAAATTGAAGTTGAAATTGAAGTTGAAATTGAAGTTGAAATTGAAGTTGAAATTGAAGTTGAAATTGAAGTTGAAATTGAAGTTGAAATTGAATTTAAAATTGAAATTGAAATTGAAGTTGAAATTGAAGTAGAAATTGAAGTTGAAATTGAAATTGAAATTGCAGTTGAAATTGAAGTTGAAGTTGAAATTGAAGTAGAAATTGAAGTTGAAAATGAAGTTGAAATTGAAGTAGAAATTGAAGTTGAAATTGAAGTTGAAATTGAAGTTGAAATTGAAGTTGAATTTGAAGTTAAAATTGAAGTTGAAATTGAAGTTGAAATTGAAGTTGAAATTGAAGTTGAAATTGAAGTTAAAATTGAAGTTGAAATTGAAGTTGAAATTGAAGTTGAAATTGAAGTTGAAATTGAAGTTGAAATTGAAGTTGAAATTAAAGTTGAAATTGAAGTTGAAATTGAAGTTAAAATTGAAGTTGAACTTCAAGTTAAAATTGAAGTTGAAATTGAAGTTAAAATTGAAATTGAAATTGAAGTTGAAATTGAAGTAGAAATTGAAGTTGAAATTGAAGTTGAAATTGAAGTTGAAATTGAAGTTGAAATTGAAGTTGAAATTGAAGTTGAAATTGAAGTTGAAATTGAAGTTGAAATTGAAATTGAAGTTGAAATTTAAGTTGAAATTGAAGTTGTAATTGAAGTTGAAAGTGAAGTTGAAATTGAAGTTGAAATTGAATTTGAAATTGAAGTTGAAATTGAAGTTGAAATTGAAGTTGAAATTGAAGTTAAAATTGAAATTGAAATTGAAGTTGAAATTGAAGTAGAAATTGAAGTTGAAATTGAAGTTGAAATTGAAGTTGAAATTGAAGTGGAAATTGAAGTTGAAATTGAAGTTGAAATTGAAGTTGAAACTGAAGTTGAATTTGAAATTCAAATTGCAGTTGAAATTGAAGTTGAAGTTGAAGTTGAAATTGAAGTTGAAATTGAAGTTGAAATTGAAGTTGAAATTGAAGTTGAAATTGAAGTTGAAATTGAAGTTGAAATTGAAGTTGAAATTGAAGTTGAAATTGAAGTTGAAATTGAAGTTAAAATTGAAATTGAAATTGAAGTTGAAATTGAAGTAGAAATTGAAGTTGAAATTGAAGTTGAAATTGAAGTTGAAATTGAAGTGGAAATTGAAGTTGAAATTGAAGTTGAAATTGAAGTTGAAACTGAAGTTGAATTTGAAATTCAAATTGCAGTTGAAATTGAAGTTGAAGTTGAAGTTGAAATTGAAGTTGAAATTGAAGTTGAAATTGAAGTTGAAATTGAAGTTGAAATTGAAGTTGAAATTGAAGTTGAAATTGAAGTTGAAATTGAAGTAGAAATTGAAGTTGAAAATGAAGTTGAAATTGAAGTAGAAATTGAAGTTGAAATTGAAGTTGAAATTGAAGTTGAAATTGAAGTTGAAATTGAAGTTAAAATTGAAGTTGAAATTGAAGTTGAAATTGAAGTTGAAATTGAAGTTGAAATTGAAGTTGAAATTGAAGTTGAATTTAAAATTAAAATTGCAGTTGAAATTGAAGTTGAAATTGAAGTTGAAATTGTAGTTGAAATTGAAGTTGAAATTGAAGTTGAAATTGAAGTTGAAATTGAAGTTGACATTGAAGTTGAAATTGAAGTTGAAATTGAAGTGGAAATTGAAGTGGAAATTGAAGTTGAAATTGAAGTTGAAGTTGAAATTGAAATTGAAGTTGAAATTGAAGTTGAAATTGAAGTTGAAATTGAAGTTGAAATTGAAGTTGAAATTGAAGTTGAAATTGAAGTTGAAATTGAAGTTGAAATTGAAGTTGAAATTGAAGTTAAAATTGAAGTTGAAATTGAAGTTGAAATTGAAGTTGAAATTGAAGTTGAAATTGAAGTTGAAATTAAAGTTGAAATTGAAGTTGAAATTGAAGTTAAAATTGAAGTTGAACTTCAAGTTAAAATTGAAGTTGAAATTGAAGTTAAAATTGAAATTGAAATTGAAGTTGAAATTGAAGTAGAAATTGAAGTTGAAATTGAAGTTGAAATTGAAGTTGAAATTGAAGTTGAAATTGAAGTTGAAATTGAAGTTGAAATTGAAATTGAAGTTGAATTTGAAATTGAAATTGCAGTTGAAATTGAAGTTGAAATTGAAGTTGAAATTGAAGTTGAAATTGAAGTTGAAATTGAAGTTGAAATTGAAGTTGACATTGAAGTTGAAATTGAAGTTGAAATTGAAGTGGAAATTGAAGTTGAAATTGAAGTTGAAATTGAAGTTGAAATTGAAATTGAAATTGCAGTTGAAATTGAAGTTGAAGTTGAAATTGAAGTAGAAATTGAAGTTGAAAATGAAGTTGAAATTGAAGTTGAATTGAAGTTGAAATTGAAGTTGAAATTGAAGTTGAAATTGAAGTTGAAATTGAAGTTGAAATTGAAGTTGAAATTGAAGTTAAAATTGAAGTTGAAATTGAAGTTGAAATTGAAGTTGAAATTGAAGTTGAAATTGAAGTTGAAATTAAAGTTGAAATTGAAGTTGAAATTGAAGTTAAAATTGAAGTTGAACTTCAAGTTAAAATTGAAGTTGAAATTGAAGTTAAAATTGAAATTGAAATTGAAGTTGAAATTGAAGTAGAAATTGAAGTTGAAATTGAAGTTGAAATTGAAGTTGAAATTGAAGTTGAAATTGAAGTTGAAATTGAAGTTGAAATTGAAATTGAAGTTGAAATTTAAGTTGAAATTGAAGTTGTAATTGAAGTTGAAAGTGAAGTTGAAATTGAAGTTGAAATTGAATTTGAAATTGAAGTTGAAATTGAAGTTGAAATTGAAGTTGAAATTGAAGTTAAATTGAAATTGAAATTGAAGTTGAAATTGAAGTAGAAATTGAAGTTGAAATTGAAGTTGAAATTGAAGTTGAAATTGAAGTGGAAATTGAAGTTGAAATTGAAGTTGAAATTGAAGTTGAAATTGAAGTTGAAATTGAAGTTGAAATTGAAGTTGAAATTGAAGTTGAAATTGAAGTTGAAATTGAAATTGAAGTTGAAATTTAAGTTGAAATTGAAGTTGTAATTAAAGTTGAAAGTGAAGTTGAAATTGAAGTTGAAATTGAATTTGAAATTGAAGTTGAAATTGAAGTTGAAATTGAAGTTGAAATTGAAGTTAAAATTGAAATTGAAATTGAAGTTGAAATTGAAGTAGAAATTGAAGTTGAAATTGAAGTTGAAATTGAAGTTGAAATTGAAGTTGAAATTGAAGTTGAAATTGAAGTTGAAATTGAAGTTGAAATTGAAATTGAAGTTGAAATTTAAGTTGAAATTGAAGTTGTAATTGAAGTTGAAAGTGAAGTTGAAATTGAAGTTGAAATTGAATTTGAAATTGAAGTTGAAATTGAAGTTGAAATTGAAGTTGAAATTGAAGTTAAAATTGAAATTGAAATTGAAGTTGAAATTGAAGTAGAAATTGAAGTTGAAATTGAAGTTGAAATTGAAGTTGAAATTGAAGTGGAAATTGAAGTTGAAATTGAAGTTGAAATTGAAGTTGAAACTGAAGTTGAATTTGAAATTCAAATTGCAGTTGAAATTGAAGTTGAAGTTGAAGTTGAAATTGAAGTTGAAATTGAAGTTGAAATTGAAGTTGAAATTGAAGTTGAAATTGAAGTTGAAATTGAAGTTGAAATTGAAGTTGAAATTGAAGTTGAAATTGAATTTAAAATTGAAATTGAAATTGAAGTTGAAATTGAAGTAGAAATTGAAGTTGAAATTGAAATTGAAATTGCAGTTGAAATTGAAGTTGAAGTTGAAATTGAAGTAGAAATTGAAGTTGAAAATGAAGTTGAAATTGAAGTAGAAATTGAAGTTGAAATTGAAGTTGAAATTGAAGTTGAAATTGAAGTTGAAATTGAAGTTAAAATTGAAGTTGAAATTGAAGTTGAAATTGAAGTTGAAATTGAAGTTGAAATTGAAGTTGAAATTGAAGTTGAATTTGAAATTGAAATTGCAGTTGAAATTGAAGTTGAAATTGAAGTTGAAATTGATGTTGAAATTGAAGTTGAAATTGAAGTTGAAATTGAAGTTGACATTGAAGTTGAAATTGATGTTGAAATTGAAGTGGAAATTGAAGTTGAAATTGAAGTTGAAATTGAAGTTGAAATTGAAGTAGAAATTGAAGTTGAAATTGAAGTTGAAATTGAAGTTGAAATTGAAGTTGAAATTGAAGTTGAAATTGAAATTGAAGTTGAATTTGAAATTGAAATTGCAGTTGAAATTGAAGTTGAAATTGAAGTTGAAATTGAAGTTGAAATTGAAGTTGAAATTGAAGTTGAAATTGAAGTTGACATTGAAGTTGAAATTGAAGTTGAAATTGAAGTGGAAATTGAAGTTGAAATTGAAGTTGAAATTGAAGTTGAAATTGAAATTGAAATTGCAGTTGAAATTGAAGTTGAAGTTGAAATTGAAGTAGAAATTGAAGTGGAAATTGAAGTTGAAATTGAAGTTGAAGTTGAAATTGAAATTGAAGTTGAAATTGAAGTTGAAATTGAAGTTGAAATTGAAGTTGAAATTGAAGTTGAAATTGAAGTTGAAATTGAAGTTGAAATTGAAGTTGAAATTGAAGTTGAAATTGAAGTTAAAATTGAAGTTGAAATTGAAGTTGAAATTGAAGTTGAAATTGAAGTTGAAATTGAAGTTGAAATTAAAGTTGAAATTGAAGTTGAATGAATTGAAGTTAAAATTGAAGTTGAACTTCAAGTTAAAATTGAAGTTGAAATTGAAGTTAAAATTGAAATTGAAATTGAAGTTGAAATTGAAGTAGAAATTGAAGTTGAAATTGAAGTTGAAATTGAAGTTGAAATTGAAGTTGAAATTGAAGTTGAAATTGAAGTTGAAATTGAAATTGAAGTTGAATTTGAAATTGAAATTGCAGTTGAAATTGAAGTTGAAATTGAAGTTGAAATTGAAGTTGAAATTGAAGTTGAAATTGAAGTTGAAATTGAAGTTGACATTGAAGTTGAAATTGAAGTTGAAATTGAAGTGGAAATTGAAGTTGAAATTGAAGTTGAAATTGAAGTTGAAATTGAAATTGAAATTGCAGTTGAAATTGAAGTTGAAGTTGAAATTGAAGTAGAAATTGAAGTTGAAAATGAAGTTGAAATTGAAGTTGAAATTGAAGTTGAAATTGAAGTTGAAATTGAAGTTGAAATTGAAGTTGAAATTGAAGTTGAAAAATTGTGA
>JAUPFP010000282.1:0-45362 GCA_036925085.1 Brachycybe producta
TAATCGTTCAACCTGAAACGTTCAACCTTAAACGTTCAACCTTAACGTTCAAATTAAACGTTCAACCTTAAACGTACAACCTTAAACGTTCAACCTTAAACGTTCAACCTTAAACGTTCAACCTTAAACGTTCAACCTTAAACGTTCAACATTAAACGTTCAACCTTAAACGTTCAACCTTAAACGTTCAACCTTAAACGTTCAACCTTAAACGTTCAACCTTAACGTTCAACCTTAACGTTCAACCTTAACGTTCAACCTTAACGTTCAACCTTAAACGTCAACCTTAAAACGTTCAACCTTAAACGTTCAAAATTAAACGTTCAACCTTAACATTAAACCTTAAACGTTCAACATTAAACGTGAAACCTTAAACGTTCAACCTTAAACGTTCAACCTTAAACGTTCAACCTTAAACGTTCAACCTTAAACGTTCAACCTTAAACGTTCAACCTAAAATGTTCAACCTTAAACGTTCAACCTTAAACGTTCGACCTTAAACGTTCGACCTTAAACGTTCGACCTTAAACGTTCGACCTTAAACGTTCGACCTAAACGTTCAACCTTAAACGTTCAACCATAAACGTTCAACCTTAAACGTTCATTCTTAAACGTTCAACCTTAAACATTCAACCTTAAACGTTCAACCTAAAATGTTCAACCTTAATCGTTCAACCTGAAACGTTCAACCTTAAACGTTCAACCTTAAACGTTCAACCTTAAACGTTCAAAATTAAACGTTCAACCTTAAACGTTCAACCTTAAACGTGAAACCTTAAACGTGAAAACCTTAACTGTTCAAACCTCAAACGTTCAACCTTAAACGTTCAACCTTAACGTCAACTTAAACGTTCAACCTTAAACGTTCAACCTTAAACGTTCAACCTTAAACGTTAAACCTTAAACGTTCAACCTTAAACGTGAAACCTTAAACGTGAAACCTTAAACGTGAAACCTTAAACGTTAAACCTTAAACGTTCAACCTTAAACGTTCAAGCTTAAACGTTCAAAATTAAATGTTCAACCTTAAACGTTCAACCTTAAACGATGAACCTTAAATGTTCAACCTTAAACGTTCAACCTTAAACGTTCAACCTTAAACGTTCAACCTAAACGTTCAACCTAAAATGTTCAACCTTAATCGTTCAACCTGAAACGTTCAACCTTAAACGTTCAACCTTAAACGTTCAACCTTAAACGTTCAACCTTAAACGTTCAACCTTAAACGTTCAACCATAACGTTCAACCTTAAACGTTCAACCTTAAACGTTCAACCTTAAACGTTCAACCTTAAACGTTCAACCTTAAACGTTCAACCTTAAACGTTCAACCATAAACGTTCAACCTTAAACGTTCAACCATAAACGTTCAACCTTAAACGTTAAACAATAAACGTTCAACCTTAAACGTTCAACCTTAAACGTTCCACCTTAAACGTTCAACCTTAAACGTTAAACCTTAAACGTTCAACCTTAAACGTTCAACCTTAAACGTTCAAAATTAAACGTTCAACCTTAACGTTCAACCTTAAATGTTCAACCTTAAACGTTCAACCTTGAACGTTCAACCTTAAACGTTCAACCTTAAACGTTCAACCTTGAACGTTCAACCTTGAACGTTCAACCTTAAATGTTCAACCTTAACGTTCAACCTTAAACGTTCAACCTTAAACGTTCAACCATAAACGTTCAACCTTAAACGTTCAACCTTAAACGTTCAACCTTAAACGTGCAACCTTAAATGTTCAACCTTAAACGTTCAACCATAAACGTTCAACCTTAAACGTTCAACCTTAAACGTTCAACCTTAAACGGTCAACCTTAAACGTTCAACCTTAAACGTTCAACCTTAAACGTTCAACCTTAAATGTTCAACCTTAAACGTTCACCCTTAAACGTTCAACCTTAAACGTTCAACCTTAAACGTTCAACCTTAAACATTCAACCTTAAATGTGAAACCTAAAACGTTCAACCTTAAACGTTCAACCTTAAACGTTCAACCTTAACGTTCAACCTTAAACGTTCAACCTAAAATGTTCAACCTTAATCGTTCAACCTTAAACGTTCAACCTTAAACGTTCAAACCTTAAACGTTCAACCTTAACGTTCAAAATTAAACGATCAACCTTAACGTTCAACCTTAAACGTGAAACCTTAAACGTGAAACCTTAAACGTGAAACCTTAACTGTTCAACCGCAAACGTTCAACCTTAAACGTTCAACCTTAAACGTTCAACCTTAAACGTTCAACCTTAAACGTTCAACCTTAAACGTTCAACCTTAAATGTTCAACCTTAAATGTTCATCCTTAAACGTTCAACCTTAAACGTTCAACCTTAAACGTTCAACCTTAAACGTTCAACCTAAAATGTTCAACCTTAAACGTTCAACCTTAAACGTTCGACCTTAAACGTTCGACCTTAAACGTTCGACCTTAAACGTTCGACCTTAAACGTTCGACCTTAAACGTTCGACCTTAAACGTTCAACCTTAACGTTCAACCATAAACGTTCAACCTTAAACGTTCATTCTTAAACGTTCAACCTTAAACATTCAACCTAAACGTTCAACCTAAAATGTTCAACCTTAATCGTTCAACCTGAAACGTTCAACCTTAAACGTTCAACCTTAAACGTTCAACCTTAAACGTTCAAAATTAAACGTTCAACCTTAAACGTTCAACCTTAAACGTGAAACCTTAAACGTGAAACCTTAACTGTTCAACCTCAAACGTTCAACCTTAAACGTTCAACCTTAAACGTTCAACCTTAAACGTTCAACCTTAAACGTTCAACCTTAAACGTTCAACCTTAAACGTTCAACCTTAAACGTTAAACCTTAAACGTTCAACCTTAAACGTGAAACCTTAAACGTGAAACCTTAAACGTGAAACCTTAAATGTTAAACCTTAAATGTTCAACCTTAAACGTTCAAGCTTAAACGTTCAAAATTAAACGTTCAACTTAAACGTTCAACCTTAAAACGATGAACCTTAAATGTTCAACCTTAAACGTTCAACCTTAAACGTTCAACCTTAAACGTTCAACCTTAAACGTTCAACCTTAAACGTTCAACCTTAAAAGTTCAACTTTAAACGTTCAAACCTTAAACGTTCAACCTTAAACGTTCAACCTTAAACGTTCAACCTTAAACGTTCAAGCTTAAACGTTCAACCTTAAATGTTCAAAATTAAAACGTTCAACCTAAAACGTTCAACCTTAAACGTTCAACCTTAAACGTTCAACCTTAAACGTTCAACCTTAAACGTTCAACCTTAAACGTTCAACCTTAAACGTTCAACCTTAAACGTTCAACCTTAAACGTTCAACCTTAAACGTTCAACCTTAAACGTTCAACCTTAAACGTTCAACCTTAAACATTCAACCTTAAACGTTCAACCTAAAATGTTCAACCTTAATCGTTCAACCTGAAACGTTCAACCTTAAACGTTCAACCTTAAACGTTCAACCTTAAACGTTCAAAATTAAACGTTCAACCTTAAACGTTCAACCTTAAACGTTCAACCTTAAACGTTCAACCTTAAACATTCAACCTTAAACGTTCAACCTTAAACGTTCAAAATTAAACGTTAAACCTGAAACGTTCAACCTTAAAACGTTCAACCTTAAACGTTCAACCTTAACGTTCAACCTTAAACATTCAACCTTAAACGTTCAACCTTAAACGTTCAACCTTAAACATTCAACCTTAAACGTTCAACCTAAAATGTTCAACCTTAATCGTTCAACCTGAAACGTTCAACCTTAAACGTTCAACCTTAAACGTTCAACCTTAAACGTTCAAAATTAAACGCTCAACCTTAAACGTTCAACCTTAAACGTTCAACCTTAAACGTTCAACCTTAAACATTCAACCTTAAACGTTCAACCTTAAACGTTCAAAATTAAACGTTAAACCTTAAACGTTCAACCTTAAACGTTCAACCTTAAACGTTCAACCTTAAACGTTCAACATTAAACGTTCAACCTTAAACGTTCAACCTTAAACGTTCAACCTTAAACGTTCAACCTTAAACGTTCAAACCTTAAACGTTCAACCTTAAATGTTCAACCTTAAACGTTCAACCTTAAACGTTCAACCTTAAATGTTCAACCTTAAACGTTCAACCTTAAACGTTCAACCTAAAATGTTCAACCTTAATCGTTCAACCTGAAACGTTCAACCTTAAACGTTCAACCTTAAACGTTCAACCTTAAACGTTCAAAATTAAACGTTCAACCTTAAACGTTCAACCTTAAATGTTCAACCTTAAACGTTCAACCTTAAACATTCAACCTTAAACGTTCAACCTTAAACGTTCAAAATTAAACGTTAAACCTTAAACGTTCAACCTTAAACGTTCAACCTTAAACGTTCAACCTTAAACGTTCAACCTTAAACGTTCAACCTTAAACGTTCAACCTTAAACATTCAACCTGAAACGTTCAACCTTCAACGTTCAACCTTAAACGTTCAACCTTAAACGTTCAACCTTAAACGTTCAACCTTAAACGTTCAAAATTAAACGTTAAACCTTAAACGTTCAACCTTAAACGTTCAACCTTAAACGTTCAACCTTAAACATTCAACCTTAAACGTTCAACCGTAAACATTCAACCTTAAACGTGAAACCTTAAACGTTCAACCTTAAACGTTCAACCTTAAACGTTCAACCTTAAACGTTCAAAATTAAACGTTCAACCTTAAATGTTCAACCTTAAACGTTCAACCTTAAACGTTCAACCTTAAACGTTCAACCTTAAACGTTCAACCTTAAACATTCAACCTTAAACGTCAACCTTAAACGTTCAACCTTAAACGTTCAACCTAAAATGTTCAACCTTAATCGTTCAACCTGAAACGTTCAACCTTAAACGTTCAACCTTAAACGTTCAACCTTAAACGTTCAAAATTAAACGTTCAACTTTAAACGTTCAACCTTAAACGTGAAACCTTAAACGTGAAACCTTAACTGTTCAACCTCAAACGTTCAACCTTAAACGTTCAACCTTAAACGTTCAACCTTAAACGTTCAACCTTAAACGTTCAACCTTAAACGTTCAACCTTAAACGTTCAACCTTAAAACGTTAAACCTTAAACGTTCAGAGCCTTAAACTTGAAACCTTAAACGTTCAACCTTAAACGTGAAACCTTAAACGTTAAACCTTAAACGTTCAACCTTAAACGTTCAAGCTTAAACGTTCAAAATTAAACGTTCAACCTTAAACGTTCAACCTTAAACGATGAACCTTAAATGTTCAACTTAAACGTTCAACCTTAAACGTTCAACCCTTAAACGTTCAACCTTAAACGTTCAACCTTAAACGTTCAACCTTAAAAGTTCAACCTTAAACGTTCAACCTTAAACGTTCAACCTTAAACGTTCAACCTTAAACGTTCAAGCTTAAACGTTCAACCTTAAATGTTCAAAATTAAACGTTCAACCTAAAAACGTTCAACCTTAAACGTTCAACCTTAAACGTTCAACCTTAAACGTTCAACTTAAAACGTTCAACCTTAAACGTTCAACCTTAAACGTTCAACTTAAACGTTCAACCTTAAACGTTCAACCTTAAACGTTCAACCTTAAACGTTCAACCTTAAACGTTCAACCTTAAACATTCAACCTTAAACGTTCAACCTAAAATGTTCAACCTTAATCGTTCAACCTGAAACGTTCAACCTTAAACGTTCAACCTTAAACGTTCAACCTTAAACGTTCAAAATTAAACGTTCAACCTTAAACGTTCAACCTTAAACGTTCAACCTTAAACGTTCAACCTTAAACATTCAACCTTAAACGTTCAACCTTAAACGTTCAAAATTAAACGTTAAACCTTAAACGTTCAACCTTAAACGTTCAACCTTAAACGTTCAACCTTAAACGTTCAACCTTAAACGTTCAACCTTAAACATTCAACCTTAAACGTTCAACCTTAAACGTTCAACCTTAAACATTCAACCTTAAACGTTCAACCTAAAATGTTCAACCTTAATCGTTCAACCTGAAACGTTCAACCTTAAACGTTCAACCTTAAACGTTCAACCTTAAACGTTCAAAATTAAACGTTCAACCTTAAACGTTCAACCTTAAACGTTCAACCTTAAACATTCAACCTTAAACGTTCAACCTTAAACGTTCAAAATTAAACGTTAAACCTTAAACGTTCAACCTTAAACGTTCAACCTTAAACGTTCAACCTTAAACGTTCAACATTAAACGTTCAACCTTAAACGTTCAACCTTAAACGTTCAACCTTAAACGTTCAACCTTAAACGTTCAACCTTAAACGTTCAACCTTAAACGTTCAACCTTAAACGTTCAACCTTAAACGTTCAACCTTAAACATTCAACCTTAAACATTCAACCTTAAACGTTCAACATAAAATGTTCAACCTTAATCGTTCAACCTGAAACGTTCAACCTTAAACGTTCAACCTTAAACGTTCAACTTAAACGTTCAAAATTAAACGTTCAACCTTAAACGTTCAACCTTAAACGTTCAACCTTAAACGTTCAACCTTAAACGTTCAACCTTAAACATTCAACCTTAAACGTTCAACCTTAAACGTTCAAAATTAAACGTTAAACCTTAAACGTTCAACCTAAACGTTCAACCTTAAACGTTCAACCTTAAACGTTCAACCTTAAACGTTCAACCTTAAACATTCAACCTTAAACATTCAACCTTAAACGTTCAACCTTAAACGTTCACAATTAAACGTTCAACCTTAAACGTTCAAAATTAAACGTTCAACCTTAAACGGTCAACCTTAAACGTTCAAACTTAAACGTTCAACCTTAAATGTTCAACCTTAAATGTTCAACCTTAAACGTTCAACCTTAAACGTTCAACCATAAACGTTCAACCTTAAACGTTCAACCTTAAACGTTCAACCTTAAACGTTCAACCTTAAACGTTCAACCTTAAACGTTCAACCTTAAACGTTCAACCTTAAACGTTCAACCATAAACGTTCAACCTTAAACGTTCATTCTTAAACGTTCAACCTTAAAACATTCAACCTTAAACGTTCAACCTAAAATGTTCAACCTTAATCGTTCAACCTGAAACGTTCAACCTGAAACGTTCAACCTTAAACGTTCGACCTTAAACGTTCAACCTTAAACGTTCAACCTTAAACGTTCAAAATTAAACGTTCAACCTTAAACGTTCAACCTTAAACGTGAAACCTTAAACGTGAAACCTTAAACGTGAAACCTTAACTGTTCAACCTCAAACGTTCAACCTTAAACGTTTCAACCTTAAACGTTCAACCTTAAACGTTCAACCTTAAACGTTCAACCTAAACGTTCAACCTTAAACGTTCAACCTTAAATGTTCAACCTTAATCGTTCAACCTGAAACGTTCAACCTTAAACGTTCAACCTTAAACGTTCAACCTTAAACGTTCAACCTTAAACGTTCAACCATAAACGTTCAACCTTAAACGTTCATTCTTAAACGTTCAACCTTAAACATTCAACCTTAAACGTTCAACCTAAAATGTTCAACCTTAATCGTTCAACCTGAAACGTTCAACCTTAAACGTTAAACCTTAAACGTTCAACCTTAAACGTTCAACCTTAAACGTTCAAAATTAAACGTTCAACCTTAAACGTTCAACCTTAAACGTGAAACCTTAAACGTGAAACCTTAAACGTGAAACCTTAACTGTTCAACCTCAAACGTTCAACCTTAAACGTTCAACCTTAAACGTTCAACCTTAAACGTTCAACCTTAAACGTTCAACCTTAAACGTTCAACCTAAAAGTTCAACCTTAATCGTTCAACCTGAAACGTTCAACCTTAAACGTTCAACCTTAAACGTTCAACCTTAAACGTTCAACCTTAAACGTTCAAAATTAAACGTTCAACCTTAAACGTTCAACCTTAAACGTGAAACCTTAAACGTGAACCTTAAACGTGAAACCTTAACTGTTCAACCTCAAATGTTCAACCTTAAACGTTCAACCTTAAACGTTCAACCTTAAACGTTCAACTTAAACGTTCAACCTTAAACGTTCAACCTTAAATGTTCAGCCTTAAATGTTCATCCAAACGTTCAACCTTAAACGTTCAACCTTAAACGTTCAACCTTAAACGTTCAACCTAAAATGTTCAACCTTAAACGTTCGACCTTAAACGTTCGACCTTAAACGTTCGACCTTAAACGTTCGACCTTAAACGTTCGACCTTAAACGTTCGACCTTAAACGTTCAACCTTAAACGTTCAACCATAAACGTTCAACCTTAAACGTTCATTCTTAAACGTTCAACCTTAAACATTCAACCTTAAACGTTCAACCTAAAATGTTCAACCTTAATCGTTCAACCTGAAACGTTCAACCTTAAACGTTCAACCTTAAACGTTCAACCTTAAACGTTCAAAATTAAACGTTCAACCTTAAACGTTCAACCTTAAACGTGAAACCTTAACTGTTCAACCTCAAACGTTCAACCTTAAACGTTCAACCTTAAACGTTCAACCTTAAACGTTCAACCTTAAACGTTCAACCTTAAACGTTCAACCTTAAACGTTCAACCTTAAACGTTCAACCTTAAACGTTCAACCTTAAACGTTAAACCTTAAACGTTCAGCCTTAAACGTGAAACCTTAAACGTGAAACCTTAAACGTGAAACCTTAAACGTTAAACCTTAAACGTTCAACCTTAAACGTTCAAGCTTAAACGTTCAAAATTAAACGTTCAACCTTAAACGTTCAACCTTAAACGATGAACCTTAAATGTTCAACCTTAAACGTTCAACCTTAAACGTTCAACCTTAAACGTTCAACCTTAAACGTTCAACCTTAAACGTTCAACCTTAAAAGTTCAACCTTAAACGTTCAACCTTAAACGTTCAACCTTAAACGTTCAACCTTAAACGTTCAAGCTTAAACGTTCAACCTTAAATGTTCAAAATTAAACGTTCAACCTAAAACGTTCAACCTTAAACGTTCAACCTTAAACGTTCAACCTTAAACGTTCAACCTTAAACGTTCAACCTTAAACGTTCAACCTTAAACGTTCAACCTTAAACGTTCAACCTTAAACGTTCAACCTTAAACGTTCAACCTTAAACATTCAACCTTAAACGTTCAACCTAAAATGTTCAACCTTAATCGTTCAACCTGAAACGTTCAACCTTAAACGTTCAACCTTAAACGTTCAACCTTAAACGTTCAAAATGAAACGTTCAACCTTAAACGTTCAACCTTAAACGTTCAACCTTAAACGTTCAACCTTAAACATTCAACCTTAAACGTTCAACCTTAAACGTTCAAAATTAAACGTTAAACCTTAAACGTTCAACCTTAAACGTTCAACCTTAAACGTTCAACCTTAAACGTTCAACCTTAAACGTTCAACCTTAAACATTCAACCTTAAACGTTCAACCTTAAACGTTCAACCTTAAACATTCAACCTTAAACGTTCAACCTAAAATGTTCAACCTTAATCGTTCAACCTGAAACGTTCAACCTTAAACGTTCAACCTTAAACGTTCAACCTTAAACGTTCAACCTTAAACGTTCAAAATTAAACGTTCAACCTTAAACATTCAACCTTAAACGTTCAACCTTAAACATTCAACCTTAAACGTTCAACCTTAAACGTTCAACCTTAAACGTTCAACCTTAAACGTTCAACCTTAAACGTTCAACATTAAACGTTCAACCTTAAACGTTCAACCTTAAACGTTCAACCTTAAACGTTCAACCTTAAACGTTCAACCTTAAACGTTCAACCTTAAACGTTCAACCTTAAACGTTCAACCTTAAACGTTCAACCTTAAACATTCAACCTTAAACGTTCAACCTAAAATGTTCAACCTTAATCGTTCAACCTGAAACGTTCAACCTTAAACGTTCAACCTTAAACGTTCAACCTTAAACGTTCAAAATTAAACGTTCAACCTTAAACGTTCAACCTTAAACGTTCAACCTTAAACGTTCAACCTTAAACATTCAACCTTAAACGTTCAACCTTAAACGTTCAAAATTAAACGTTAAACCTTAAACCTTCAACCTTAAACGTTCAACCTTAAACGTTCAACCTTAAACGTTCAACCTTAAACGTTCAACCTTAAACATTCAACCTTAAACGTTCAACCTTAAACGTTCAACCTTAAACGTTCAACCTTAAACGTTCACAATTAAACGTTCAACCTTAAACGTTCAAAATTAAACGTTCAACCTTAAACGGTCAACCTTAAACGTTCAAACTTAAACGTTCAACCTTAAATGTTCAACCTTAAATGTTCAACCTTAAACGTTCAACCTTAAACGTTCAACCATAAACGTTCAACCTTAAACGTTCAACCTTAAACGTTCAACCTTAAACGTTCAACCTTAAACGTTCAACCTTAAACGTTCAACCTTAAACGTTCAACCATAAACGTTCAACCTTAAACGTTCAACCTAAAATGTTCAACCTTAAACGTTCAACCTTAAACGTTCGACCTTAAACGTTCGACCTTAAACGTTCGACCTTAAACGTTCAACCTTAAACGTTCAGCCTTAAACGTTCAACCATAAACGTTCAACCTTAAACGTTCAACCTTAAACATTCAACCTTAAACGTTCAACCTAAAATGTTCAACCTTAATCGTTCAACCTGAAACGTTCAACCTTAAACGTTCGACCTTAAACGTTCAACCTTAAACGTTCAACCTTAAACGTTCAACCTTAAATGTTCAACCTTAAATGTTCATCCTTAAACGTTCAACCTTAAACGTTCAACCTTAAACGTTCAACCTTAAACGTTCAACCTTAAACGTTCAACCTTAAACGTTCAAGCTTAAACGTTCAACCTTAAATGTTCAAAATTAAACGTTCAACCTAAAACGTTCAACCTTAAACGTTCAACCTTAAACGTTCAACCTTAAACGTTCAACCTTAACGTTCAACCTTAAACATTCAACCTAAACGTTCAACCTTAAACGATCAAAATTAAACGTTAAACCTTAAACGTTCAACCTTAAACGTTCAACCTTAAACGTTCAACCTTAAACGTTCAACCTTAAACGTTCAACCTTAAACATTCAACCTTAAACGTTCACCTTAAACGTTCAACCTTAAACATTCAACCTTAAACGTTCAACCTAAAATGTTCAACCTTAAACGTTCAACCTAAAATGTTCAACCTTAATCGTTCAACCTGAAACGTTCAACCTTAAACGTTCAACCTTAAACGTTCAACCTTAAACGTTCAACCTTAAACGTTCAAAATTAAACGTTCAACCTTAAACGTTCAACCTTAAACGTTCAACCTTAAACATTCAACCTTAAACGTTCAACCTTAAACGTTCAACCTTAAACGTTCAACCTTAAACGTTCAACCTTAAACGTTCAACATTAAACGTTCAACCTTAAACGTTCAACCTTAAACGTTCAACCTTAAACGTTCAACCTTAAACGTTCAACCTTAAACGTTCAACCTTAAACGTTCAACCTTAAACGTTCAACCTTAAACGTTCAACCTTAAACATTCAACCTTAAACGTTCAACCTAAAATGTTCAACCTTAATCGTTCAACCTGAAACGTTCAACCTTAAACGTTCAACCTTAAACGTTCAACCTTAAACGTTCAAAATTAAACGTTCAACCTTAAACGTTCAACCTTAAACGTTCAACCTTAAACGTTCAACCTTAAACATTCAACCTTAAACGTTCAACCTTAAACGTTCAAAATTAAACGTTAAACCTTAAACGTTCAACCTTAAACGTTCAACCTTAAACGTTCAACCTTAAACGTTCAACCTTAAACGTTCAACCTTAAACATTCAACCTTAAACGTTCAACCTTAAATGTTCAACCTTAAACGTTCAACCTTAAACGTTCAACCTTAAACGTTCACAATTAAACGTTCAACCTTAAACGTTCAAAATTAAACGTTCAACCTTAAACGGTCAACCTTAAACGTTCAAACTTAAACGTTCAACCTTAAATGTTCAACCTTAAATGTTCAACCTTAAACGTTCAACCTTAAACGTTCAACCATAAACGTTCAACCTTAAACGTTCAACCTTAAACGTTCAACCTTAAACGTTCAACCTTAAACGTTCAACCTTAAACGTTCAACCTTAAACGTTCAACCATAAACGTTCAACCTTAAACGTTCAACCTAAAATGTTCAACCTTAAACGTTCAACCTTAAACGTTCGACCTTAAACGTTCGACCTTAAACGTTCGACCTTAAACGTTCGACCTTAAACGTTCGACCTTAAACGTTCAACCTTAAACGTTCAGCCTTAAACGTTCAACCATAAACGTTCAACCTTAAACGTTCAACCTTAAACATTCAACCTTAAACGTTCAACCTAAAATGTTCAACCTTAATCGTTCAACCTGAAACGTTCAACCTTAAACGTTCGACCTTAAACGTTCAACCTTAAACGTTCAACCTTAAACGTTCAACCTTAAATGTTCAACCTTAAATGTTCATCCTTAAACGTTCAACCTTAAACGTTCAACCTTAAACGTTCAACCTTAAACGTTCAACCTTAAACGTTCAAGCTTAAACGTTCAACCTTAAATGTTCAAAATTAAACGTTCAACCTAAAACGTTCAACCTTAAACGTTCAACCTTAAACGTTCAACCTTAAACGTTCAACCTTAAACGTTCAACCTTAAACGTTCAAACCTTAAACGTTCGACCTTAAACGTTCGACCTTAAACGTTCAACCTTAAACGTTCAGCCTTAAACGTTCAACCATAAACGTTCAACCTTAAACGTTCAACCTTAAACATTCAACCTTAAACGTTCAACCCTAAAATGTTCAACCTTAATCGTTCAACCTGAAACGTTCAACCTTAAACGTTCGACCTTAAACGTTCAACCTTAAACGTTCAACCTTAAACGTTCAACCTTAAATGTTCAACCTTAAATGTTCATCCTTAAACGTTCAACCTTAAACGTTCAACCTTAAACGTTCAACCTTAAACGTTCAACCTTAAACGTTCAAGCTTAAACGTTCAACCTTAAATGTTCAAAATTAAACGTTCAACCTAAAACGTTCAACCTTAAACGTTCAACCTTAAACGTTCAACCTTAAACGTTCAACCTTAAACGTTCAACCTTAAACGTTCAACCTTAAACGTTCAACCTTAAACGTTCAACCTTAAACGTTCAACCTTAAACGTTCAACCTTAAACGTTCAACCTTAAACGTTCAACCTTAAACATTCAACCTTAAACGTTCAACCTAAAATGTTCAACCTTAATCGTTCAACCTGAAACGTTCAACCTTAAACGTTCAACCTTAAACGTTCAACCTTAAACGTTCAAAATTAAACGTTCAACCTTAAACGTTCAACCTTAAACGTGAAACCTTAAACGTGAAACCTTAAACGTGAAACCTTAAACGTGAAACCTTAACTGTTCAACCTCAAACGTTCAACCTTAAACGTTCAACCTTAAACGTTCAACCTTAAACGTTCAACCTTAAACGTTCAACCTTAAACGTTCAACCTAAAATGTTCAACCTTAGTCGTTCAACCTGAAACGTTCAACCTTAAACGTTCAACCTTAAACGTTCAACCTTAAACGTTCAACCTTAAACGTTCAACCTTAAACGTTCAAAATTAAACGTTCAACCTTAAACGTTCAACCTTAAACGTTCAACCTTAAACGTGAAACCTTAAACGTGAAACCTTAAACGTGAAACCTTAACTGTTCAACCTCAAACGTTCAACCTTAAACGTTCAACCTTAAACGTTCAACCTTAAACGTTCAACCTTAAACGTTCAACCTTAAACGTTCAACCTTAAATGTTCAACCTTAAATGTTCATCCTTAACCGTTCAACCTTAAACGTTCAACCTTAAACGTTCAACCTTAAACGTTCAACCTAAAATGTTCAACCTTAAACGTTCAACCTTAAACGTTCGACCTTAAACGTTCGACCTTAAACGTTCGACCTTAAACGTTCGACCTTAAACGTTCGACCTTAAACGTTCAACCTTAAACGTTCAACCATAAACGTTCAACCTTAAACGTTCATTCTTAAACGTTCAACCTTAAACATTCAACCTTAAACGTTCAACCTAAAATGTTCAACCTTAATCGTTCAACCTGAAACGTTCAACCTTAAACGTTCAACCTTAAACGTTCAACCTTAAACGTTCAAAATTAAACGTTCAACCTTAAACGTTCAACCTTAAACGTGAAACCTTAAACGTGAAACCTTAACTGTTCAACCTCAAACGTTCAACCTTAAACGTTCAACCTTAAACGTTCAACCTTAAACGTTCAACCTTAAACGTTCAACCTTAAACGTTCAACCTTAAACGTTAAACCTTAAACGTTCAGCCTTAAACGTGAAACCTTAAACGTGAAACCTTAAACGTGAAACCTTAAACGTTAAACCTTAAACGTTCAACCTTAAACGTTCAAGCTTAAACATTCAAAATTAAACGTTCAACCTTAAACGTTCAACCTTAAACGATGAACCTTAAATGTTCAACCTTAAACGTTCAACCTTAAACGTTCAACCTTAAACGTTCAACCTTAAACGTTCAACCTTAAACGTTCAACCTTAAAAGTTCAACCTTAAACGTTCAACCTTAAACGTTCAACCTTAAATGTTCAACCTTAAACGTTCAAGCTTAAACGTTCAACCTTAAATGTTCAAAATTAAACGTTCAACCTAAAACGTTCAACCTTAAACGTTCAACCTTAAACGTTCAACCTTAAACATTCAACCTTAAACGTTCAACCTTAAACGTTCAACCTTAAACGTTCAACCTTAAACGTTCAACCTTAAACGTTCAACCTTAAACGTTCAACCTTAAACGTTCAACCTTAAACGTTCAACCTTAAACATTCAACCTTAAACGTTCAACCTAAAATGTTCAACCTTAATCGTTCAACCTGAAACGTTCAACCTTAAACGTTCAACCTTAAACGTTCAACCTTAAACGTTCAAAATTAAACGTTCAACCTTAAACGTTCAACCTTAAACGTTCAACCTTAAACGTTCAACCTTAAACGTTCAACCTTAAACATTCAACCTTAAACGTTCAACCTTAAACGTTCAAAATTAAACGTTAAACCTTAAACGTTCAACCTTAAACGTTCAACCTTAAACGTTCAACCTTAAACGTTCAACCTTAAACGTTCAACCTTAAACGTTCAACCTTAAACATTCAACCTTAAACGTTCAACCTTAAACGTTCAACCTTAAACATTCAACCTTAAACGTTCAACCTAAAATGTTCAACCTTAATCGTTCAACCTGAAACGTTCAACCTTAAACGTTCAACCTTAAACGTTCAACCTTAAACGTTCAAAATTAAACGTTCAACCTTAAACGTTCAACCTTAAACGTTCAACCTTAAACGTTCAACCTTAAACATTCAACCTTAAACGTTCAACCTTAAACGTTCAAAATTAAACGTTAAACCTTAAACGTTCAACCTTAAACGTTCAACCTTAAACGTTCAACCTTAAACGTTCAACATTAAACGTTCAACCTTAAACGTTCAACCTTAAACGTTCAACCTTAAACGTTCAACCTTAAACGTTCAACCTTAAACGTTCAACCTTAAACGTTCAACCTTAAACGTTCAACCTTAAACATTCAACCTTAAACGTTCAACCTAAAATGTTCAACCTTAATCGTTCAACCTGAAACGTTCAACCTTAAACGTTCAACCTTAAACGTTCAACCTTAAACGTTCAACCTTAAACGTTCAAAATTAAACGTTCAACCTTAAACGTTCAACCTTAAACGTTCAACCTTAAACGTTCAACCTTAAACATTCAACCTTAAACGTTCAACCTTAAACGTTCAAAATTAAACGTTAAACCTTAAACGTTCAACCTTAAACGTTCAACCTTAAACGTTCAACCTTAAACGTTCAACCTTAAACATTCAACCTTAAACGTTCAACCTTAAACGTTCAACCTTAAATGTTCAACCTTAAACGTTCACAATTAAACGTTCAACCTTAAACGTTCAAAATTAAACGTTCAACCTTAAACGGTCAACCTTAAACGTTCAAACTTAAACGTTCAACCTTAAATGTTCAACCTTAAATGTTCAACCTTAAACGTTCAACCTTAAACGTTCAACCATAAACGTTCAAACTTAAACGTTCAACCTTAAACGTTCAACCTTAAACGTTCAACCTTAAACGTTCAACCTTAAACGTTCAACCTTAAACGTTCAACCATAAACGTTCAACCTTAAACGTTCAACCTAAAATGTTCAACCTTAAACGTTCAACCTTAAACGTTCGACCTTAAACGTTCGACCTTAAACGTTCGACCTTAAACGTTCGACCTTAAACGTTCGACCTTAAACGTTCGACCTTAAACGTTCAACCTTAAACGTTCAGCCTTAAACGTTCAACCATAAACGTTCAACCTTAAACGTTCAACCTTAAACATTCAACCTTAAACGTTCAACCTAAAATGTTCAACCTTAATCGTTCAACCTGAAACGTTCAACCTTAAACGTTCGACCTTAAACGTTCAACCTTAAACGTTCAACCTTAAATGTTCAACCTTAAATGTTCATCCTTAAACGTTCAACCTTAAACGTTCAACCTTAAACGTTCAACCTTAAACGTTCAACCTAAAATGTTCAACCTTAAACGTTCAACCTTAAACGTTCGACCTTAAACGTTCGACCTTAAACGTTCGACCTTAAACGTTCGACCTTAAACGTTCGACCTTAAACGTTCAACCTTAAACGTTCAGCCTTAAACGTGAAACCTTAAACGTGAAACCTTAAACGTGAAACCTTAAACGTTAAACCTTAAACGTTCAACCTTAAACGTTCAAGCTTAAACGTTCAAAATTAAACGTTCAACCTTAAACGTTCAACCTTAAACGATGAACCTTAAATGTTCAACCTTAAACGTTCAACCTTAAACGTTCAACCTTAAACGTTCAACCTTAAACGTTCAACCTTAAACGTTCAACCTTAAAAGTTCAACCTTAAACGTTCGACCTTAAACGTTCGACCTTAAACGTTCGACCTTAAACGTTCAACCTTAAACGTTCAGCCTTAAACGTTCAACCATAAACGTTCAACCTTAAACGTTCAACCTTAAACATTCAACCTTAAACGTTCAACCTAAAATGTTCAACCTTAATCGTTCAACCTGAAACGTTCAACCTTAAACGTTCGACCTTAAACGTTCAACCTTAAACGTTCAACCTTAAACGTTCAACCTTAAATGTTCAACCTTAAATGTTCATCCTTAAACGTTCAACCTTAAACGTTCAACCTTAAACGTTCAACCTTAAACGTTCAACCTAAAATGTTCAACCTTAAACGTTCAACCTTAAACGTTCGACCTTAAACGTTCGACCTTAAACGTTCGACCTTAAACGTTCGACCTTAAACGTTCGACCTTAAACGTTCAACCTTAAACGTTCAGCCTTAAACGTGAAACCTTAAACGTGAAACCTTAAACGTGAAACCTTAAACGTTAAACCTTAAACGTTCAACCTTAAACGTTCAAGCTTAAACGTTCAAAATTAAACGTTCAACCTTAAACGTTCAACCTTAAACGATGAACCTTAAATGTTCAACCTTAAACGTTCAACCTTAAACGTTCAACCTTAAACGTTCAACCTTAAACGTTCAACCTTAAACGTTCAACCTTAAAAGTTCAACCTTAAACGTTCAACCTTAAACGTTCAACCTTAAACGTTCAACCTTAAACGTTCAACCTTAAACGTTCAAGCTTAAACGTTCAACCTTAAATGTTCAAAATTAAACGTTCAACCTAAAACGTTCAACCTTAAACGTTCAACCTTAAACGTTCAACCTTAAACGTTCAACCTTAAACGTTCAACCTTAAACGTTCAACCTTAAACGTTCAATCTTAAACGTTCAACCTTAAACGTTCAACCTTAAACGTTCAACCTTAAACGTTCAACCTTAAACGTTCAACCTTAAACATTCAACCTTAAACGTTCAACCTAAAATGTTCAACCTTAATCGTTCAACCTGAAACGTTCAACCTTAAACGTTCAACCTTAAACGTTCAACCTTAAACGTTCAAAATTAAACGTTCAACCTTAAACGTTGAACCTTAAACGTTCAACCTTAAACGTTCAACCTTAAACATTCAACCTTAAACGTTCAACCTTAAACGTTCAAAATTAAACGTTAAACCTTAAACGTTCAACCTTAAACGTTCAACCTTAAACGTTCAACCTTAAACGTTCAACCTTAAACGTTCAACCTTAAACATTCAACCTTAAACGTTCAACCTTAAACGTTCAACCTTAAACATTCAACCTTAAACGTTCAACCTAAAATGTTCAACCTTAATCGTTCAACCGGAAACGTTCAACCTTAAACGTTCAACCTTAAACGTTCAACCTTAAACGTTCAAAATTAAACGTTCAACCTTAAACGTTCAACCTTAAACGTTCAACCTTAAACGTTCAACCTTAAACGTTCAACCTTAAACGTTCAACCTTAAACGTTCAACCTTAAACGTTCAACCTTAAACGTTCAAAATTAAACGTTAAACCTTAAACGTTCAACCTTAAACGTTCAACCTTAAACGTTCAACCTTAAACGTTCAACATTAAACGTTCAACCTTAAACGTTCAACCTTAAACGTTCAACCTTAAACGTTCAACCTTAAACGTTCAACCTTAACGTTCAACCTTAAACGTTCAACCTTAAACGTTCAACCTTAAACGTTCAACCTTAAACGTTCAACCTTAAACATTCAACCTTAAACGTTCATCCTAAAATGTTCAACCTTAATCGTTCAACCTGAAACGTTCAACCTTAAACGTTCAACCTTAAACGTTCAAAATTAAACGTTCAACCTTAAACGTTCAACCTTAAACGTTCAACCTTAACGTTCAACCTTAAACATTCAACCTTAAACGTTCAACCTTAAACGTTCAAAATTAAACGTTCAACCTTAAACGTTCAACCTTAAACGTTCAACCTTAAACATTCAACCTTAAACGTTCAACCTTAAACGTTCAACCTTAAACATTCAACCTTAAACGTTCAACCTCAAACGTTCAACCTTAAACGTTCAACCTTAAACGTTCAACCTTAAACGTTCAAAATTAAACGTTAAACCTTAAACGTTCAACCTTAAACGTTCAACCTTAAACATTCAACCTTAAACGTTCAACCGTAAACATTCAACCTTAAACGTGAAACCTTAAACGTTCAACCTTAAACGTTCAACCTTAAACGTTCAACCTTAAACGTTCAAAATTAAACGTTTAACCTTAAACGTTCAACCTTAAACGTTCAACCTTAAACGTTCAACCTTAAACGTTCAACCTTAAACGTTCAACCTTAAACGTTCAACCTTAAACGTTCAACCTTAAACGTTCAACCTTAAACGTTCAACCTTAAACGTTCAACCTTAAACGTTCAACCTTAAACGTTCAACCTTAAACGTTCAACCTTAAACGTTCAACCTTAAACGTTCAACCTTAAACGTTCAACCTTAAACGTTCAACCTTAAACGTTCAACCTTAAAAGTTAAACCTTAAACGTTCAAAATTAAACATTCAACCATAAATGTTCAACCTTAAACGTTCAAACTTAAACGTTCAACCTTAAACGATGAACCTTAAATGTTCAACCTTAAACGTTCAACCTTAAACGTTCAACCTTAAACGTTCAACCTTAAATGTAAAACCTTAAACGTTCAATCTTAAACGTTCAACCTTAAACGTTCAACCTTAAACGTTCAATCTTAAACGTTCAACCTAAAACGTTCAACCTTAAACGTTCAATCTTAAACGTTCAACCTTAAACGTGAAACTTTAAACGTTCAACCTAAAACGTTCAACCTTAACCGTTCAAAATTAAACGTTCAACCTTAAATGTTCAACCTTAAATGTTCAACCTTAAATGTTCAACCTTAAACGTTCAACCTTAAACGTTCAATCTTAAACGTTCAGCCTTAAACGTTCAACCTTAAACGTTCAACCTTAAACGTTCAAAATTAAACGTGAAACCTTAAACGTTCAACCTTAAACGTTCAACCTTAAACGTGAAACCTTAAACGTGAAACCTTAACTGTTCAACCTCAAACGTTCAACCTTAAACGTTCAACCTTAAACGTTCAACCTTAAACGTTCAACCTTAAACGTTCAACCTTAAACGTTCAACCTTAAACGTTCAACCTTAAACGTTAAACCTTAAACATTCAGCCTTAAACGTGAAACCTTAAACGTGAAACCTTAAACGTGAAACCTTAAACGTGAAACCTTAAACGTTAAACCTTAAACGTTCAACCTTAAACGTTCAAGCTTAAACGTTCAAAATTAAACGTTCAACCTTAAACGTTCAACCTTAAACGATGAACCTTAAATGTTCAACCTTAAACGTTCAACCTTAAACGTTCAACCTTAAACGTTCAACCTTAAACGTTCAACCTTAAACGTTCAACCTTAAACGTTCAACCTTAAAAGTTCAACCTTAAACGTTCAACCTTAAACGTTCAACCTTAAACGTTCAACCTTAAACGTTCAAGCTTAAACGTTCAACCTTAAATGTTCAAAATTAAACGTTCAACCTAAAACGTTCAACCTTAAACGTTCAACCTTAAACGTTCAACCTTAAACGTTCAACCTTAAACGTTCAACCTTAAACGTTCAACCTTAAACGTTCAATCTTAAACGTTCAACCTTAAACGTTCAACCTTAAACGTTCAACCTTAAACGTTCAACCTTAAACGTTCAACCTTAAACATTCAACCTTAAACGTTCAACCTAAAATGTTCAACCTTAATCGTTCAACCTGAAACGTTCAACCTTAAACGTTCAACCTTAAACGTTCAACCTTAAACGTTCAAAATTAAACGTTCAACCTTAAACGTTGAACCTTAAACGTTCAACCTTAAACGTTCAACCTTAAACATTCAACCTTAAACGTTCAACCTTAAACGTTCAAAATTAAACGTTAAACCTTAAACGTTCAACCTTAAACGTTCAACCTTAAACGTTCAACCTTAAACGTTCAACCTTAAACGTTCAACCTTAAACATTCAACCTTAAACGTTCAACCTTAAACGTTCAACCTTAAACATTCAACCTTAAACGTTCAACCTAAAATGTTCAACCTTAATCGTTCAACCTGAAACGTTCAACCTTAAACGTTCAACCTTAAACGTTCAACCTTAAACGTTCAAAATTAAACGTTCAACCTTAAACGTTCAACCTTAAACGTTCAACCTTAAACGTTCAACCTTAAACATTCAACCTTAAACGTTCAACCTTAAACGTTCAAAATTAAACGTTAAACCTTAAACGTTCAACCTTAAACGTTCAACCTTAAACGTTCAACCTTAAACGTTCAACATTAAACGTTCAACCTTAAACGTTCAACCTTAAACGTTCAACCTTAAACGTTCAACCTTAAACGTTCAACCTTAAACGTTCAACCTTAAACGTTCAACCTTAAACGTTCAACCTTAAACGTTCAACCTTAAACGTTCAACCTTAAACGTTCAACCTTAAACGTTCAACCTTAAACGTTCAACCTTAAACGTTCAACCTTAAACATTCAACCTTAAACGTTCATCCTAAAATGTTCAACCTTAATCGTTCAACCTGAAACGTTCAACCTTAAACGTTCAACCTTAAACGTTCAACCTTAAACGTTCAAAATTAAACGTTCAACCTTAAACGTTCAACCTTAAACGTTCAACCTTAAACGTTCAACCTTAAACATTCAACCTTAAACGTTCAACCTTAAACGTTCAAAATTAAACGTTCAACCTTAAACGTTCAACCTTAAACGTTCAACCTTAAACGTTCAACCTTAAACGTTCAACCTTAAACGTTCAACCTTAAACATTCAACCTTAAACGTTCAACCTCAAACGTTCAACCTTAAACGTTCAACCTTAAACGTTCAACCTTAAACGTTCAAAATTAAACGTTAAACCTTAAACGTTCAACCTTAAACGTTCAACCTTAAACATTCAACCTTAAACGTTCAACCGTAAACATTCAACCTTAAACGTGAAACCTTAAACGTTCAACCTTAAACGTTCAACCTTAAACGTTCAACCTTAAACGTTCAAAATTAAACGTTCAACCTTAAACGTTCAACCTTAAACGTTCAACCTTAAACGTTCAACCTTAAACGTTCAACCTTAAACGTTCAACCTTAAACATTCAACCTTAAACGTTCAACCTTAAACGTTCAACCTTAAACGTTCAACCTAAAATGTTCAACCTTAATCGTTCAACCTGAAACGTTCAACCTTAAACGTTCAACCTTAAACGTTCAACCTTAAACGTTCAAAATTAAACGTTCAACCTTAAACGTTCAACCTTAAACGTGAAACCTTAAACGTGAAACCTTAACTGTTCAACCTCAAACGTTCAACCTTAAACGTTCAACCTTAAACGTTCAACCTTAAACGTTCAACCTTAAACGTTCAACCTTAAACGTTCAACCTTAAACGTTAAACCTTAAACGTTCAGCCTTAAACGTGAAACCTTAAACGTGAAACCTTAAACGTGAAACCTTAAACGTTAAACCTTAAACGTTCAACCTTAAACGTTCAAGCTTAAACGTTCAAAATTAAACGTTCAACCTTAAACGTTCAACCTTAAACGATGAACCTTAAATGTTCAACCTTAAACGTTCAACCTTAAACGTTCAACCTTAAACGTTCAACCTTAAACGTTCAACCTTAAACGTTCAACCTTAAAAGTTCAACCTTAAACGTTCAACCTTAAACGTTCAACCTTAAACGTTCAACCTTAAACGTTCAACCTTAAACGTTCAAGCTTAAACGTTCAACCTTAAATGTTCAAAATTAAACGTTCAACCTAAAACGTTCAACCTTAAACGTTCAACCTTAAACGTTCAACCTTAAACGTTCAACCTTAAACGTTCAACCTTAAACGTTCAACCTTAAACGTTCAACCTTAAACGTTCAACCTTAAACGTTCAACCTTAAACGTTCAACCTTAAACGTTCAACCTTAAACGTTCAACCTTAAACGTTCAACCTTAAACGTTCAACCTTAAACGTTCAACCTTAAACGTTCAACCTTAAACGTTCAACCTTAAACGTTCAACCTTAAACGTTCAACCTTAAACGTTCAACCTTAAAAGTTAAACCTTAAACGTTCAAAATTAAACATTCAACCATAAATGTTCAACCTTAAACGTTCAAACTTAAACGTTCAACCTTAAACGATGAACCTTAAATGTTCAACCTTAAACGTTCAACCTTAAACGTTCAACCTTAAACGTTCAACCTTAAATGTAAAACCTTAAACGTTCAATCTTAAACGTTCAACCTTAAACGTTCAACCTTAAACGTTCAATCTTAAACGTTCAACCTAAAACGTTCAACCTTAAACGTTCAATCTTAAACGTTCAACCTTAAACGTGAAACCTTAAACGTTCAACCTAAAACGTTCAACCTTAACCGTTCAAAATTAAACGTTCAACCTTAAATGTTCAACCTTAAATGTTCAACCTTAAATGTTCAACCTTAAACGTTCAACCTTAAACGTTCAATCTTAAACGTTCAGCCTTAAACGTTCAACCTTAAACGTTCAACCTTAAACGTTCAAAATTAAACGTGAAACCTTAAACGTTCAACCTTAAACGTGAAACCTTAACGTGAAACCTTAAATCTAAAACCTTAAACGTTCAATCTTAAACGTTCAACCTTAAACGTTCAACCTTAAACGGTCAATCTTAAACGTTCAACCTTAAACGTTCAACCTTAAACGTTCAACCATAAATGTTCAACCTTAAACGTTCAACCTTAAACGTTCAACCTTAAACGATGAACATTAAATGTTCAACCTTAAACGTTCAACGTTAAACGTTCAACCTTAAACGTTCAACCTTAAACGTTCAACCTTAAACGATGAACCTTAAATGTTCAACCTTAAACGTTCAACGTTAAACGTTCAACCTTAAACGTTCAACCTTAAATGTGAAACCTTAAACGTTCAACCTTAAACGTTCAACCTTAAACGTTCAACCTTAAACGTTCAACCATAAACGTTCAACCTTAAAAGTTCAACCTTAAACGTTCAACCTTAAACGTTCAACCTTAAACGTTCAACCTTAAACGTTCAACCTTAAACATTCAACCTTAAATGTTCAACCTTAAATGTTCAACCTTAAACGATGAACCTTAAATGTTCAACCTTAAACGTTCAACCTTAAACGTTCAACCTTAAACGTTCAACATTAAACGTTCAACCTTAAACGTTCAACCTTAAACGTTCAACCTTAAACGTGAAACCTTAAACGTTCAACCTTAAACGTTCAACCTTAAACGTGAAACCTTAAATGTAAAACCTTAAACGTTCAATCTTAAACGTTCAACCTTAAATGTTCAACCTTAAACGTTCAATCTTAAACGTTCAACCTAAAACGTTCAACCTTAACGTTCAACCTTAAACGTTCAACCTTAAATGTGAAACCTTAAACGTTCAACCTTAAACGTTCAACCTAAAACGTTCAACCTTAAACGTTCAACCTTAAATGTGAAACCTTAAACGTTCAATCTTAAACATTCAACATTAAACGTTCAACCTTTAACGTTCAATCTTAAACGTTCAACCTTAAACGTTCAACCTTAAACGTTCAACCTTAAACATTCAACCTTAAATGTTCAAATTTAAATGTTCAACCTTAAACGATGAACCTTAAATGTTCAACCTTAAACGTTCAACCTTAAACGTTCAACCTTAAACGTTCAACCTTAAACGTTCAACCTTAAACGTTCAACCTTAAACGTTCAACCTTAAAAGTTCAACCTTAAACGTTCAACCTTAAATGTTCAACCTTAAACGTTCAACCTTAAACGTTCAAGCTTAAACATTCAACCTTAAACGTTCAAAATTAAACGTTCAACCTAAAACGTTCAACCTTAAACGTTCAACCTTAAACGTTCAACCTTAAACGTTGAACCTTAAACATTCAACCATAAATGTTCAACCTTAAACGTTCAACCTTAAACGTTCAACCTTAAACGATGAACCTTAAATGTTCAACCTTAAACGTTCAACGTTAAACGTTCAACCTTAAACGTTCAACCTTAAACGTTCAACCTTAAACGATGAACCTTAAATGTTCAACCTTAAACGTTCAACGTTAAACGTTCAAAATTAAATGTTCAACCTTAAATGTGAAACCTTAAACGTTCAACCTTAAACGTTCAACCTTAAACGTTCAACCTTAAACGTTCAACCATAAACGTTCAACCTTAAAAGTTCAACCTTAAACGTTCAACCTTAAACGTTCAACCTTAAACGTTCAACCTTAAACGTTCAACCTTAAACGTTCAACCTTAAACATTCAACTTTAAATGTTCAACCTTAAATGTTCAACCTTAAACGATGAACCTTAAATGTTCAACCTTAAACATTCAACCTTAAACGTTCAACCTTAAACGTTCAACATTAAACGTTCAACCTTAAACGTTCAACCTTAAACGTTCAACCTTAAACGTGAAACCTAAAACGTTCAACCTTAAACGTTCAACCTTAAACGTGAAACCTTAAATGTAAAACCTTAACGTTCAATCTTAAACGTTCAACCTTAAATGTTCAACCTTAAACGTTCAATCTTAAACGTTCAACCTAAAACGTTCAACCTTAAACGTTCAACCTTAAACGTTCAACCTTAAACATGAAACCTTAAACGTTCAACCTTAAACGTTCAACCTAAAACGTTCAACCTAAAACGTTCAACCTTAAACGTTCAACCTTAAATGTGAAACCTTAAACGTTCAACCTTAAACGTGGAACCTTAAACGTGAAACCTTAAATGTAAAACCTTAAACATTCAATCTTAAACATTCAACATTAAACGTTCAACCTTTAACGTTCAATCTTAAACGTTCAACCTTAAACGTTCAACCTTAAACGTTCAACCTTAAATGTTCAACCTTAAACGTTCAACCTTAAACGTTCAACCTTAAACGTTCAACCTTAAACGTTCAACCTTAAACGTTCAACCTTAAACGTTCAACCTTAAACGTTCAACCTTAAACGTTCAACCTTAAACGTTCAACCTTAAAAGTTAAACCTTAAACATTCAACCTTAAACATTCAACCATAAATGTTCAACCTTAAACGTTCAAACTTAAACGTTCAACCTTAAACAATGAACCTTAAATGTTCAACCTTAAACGTTCAACCTTAAACGTTCAACCTTAAATGTTCAACCTTAAACGTTCAACCTTAAAAGTTCAACCTTAAACGTTCAACCTTAAATGTTCAACCTTAAACGTTCAACCTTAAACGTTTAACCTTAAACGTTCAAGCTTAAACGTTCAACCTTAAACGTTCAAAATTAAACGTTCAACCTAAAACGTTCAACCTTAAACGTTCAACCTTAAACGTTCAACCTTAAACGTTCAACCTTAAACGTTCAACCTTAAACGTTCAACCTTAAACGTTCAACCTTAAACGTTCAACCTTAAACGTTCAACCTTAAACGTTCAACCTTAAACGTTCAACCTTAAACGTTCAACCTTAAACGTTCAACCTTAAACGTTCAACCTTAAACGTTCAACCTTAAACGTTCAACCTTAAACGTTCAACCTTAAAAGTTAAACCTTAAACGTTCAACCTTAAACATTCAACCATAAATGTTCAACCTTAAACGTTCAAACTTAAACGTTCAACCTTAAACGATGAACCTTAAATGTTCAACCTTAAACGTTCAACCTTAAACGTTCAAACTTAAACGTTCAACCTTAAACGTTCAACCTTAAACGTTCAACCTTAAACGTTCAACCTTAAACGTTCAACCTTAAACGTTCAACCTTAAACGTTCAACCTTAAACGTTCAACCTTAAACGTTCAACCTTAAACGTTCAACCTTAAACGTTCAACCTTAAACGTTCAACCTTAAACGTTCAACCTTAAACGTTCAACGTTAAACGTTCAGCCTTAAACGTTCAACCTTAAACGTTCAACCTTAAAAGTTAAACCTTAAACGTTCAACCTTAAACATTCAACCATAAATGTTCAACCTTAAACGTTCAACCTTAAACGTTCAACCTTAAACGATGAACCTTAAACGTTCAACCTTAAACGTTCAACCTTAAACGTTCAACCTTAAACGTTCAACCTTAAACGTTCAACCTTAAATGTAAAACCTTAAATGTAAAACCTTAAACGTTCAATCTTAAACGTTCAACCTTAAACGTTCAACCTTAAACGTTCAATCTTAAACGTTCAACCTAAAACGTTCAACCTTAAACGTTCAATCTTAAACGTTCAACCTTAAACGTGAAACCTTATACGTTCAACCTTAAACATTCAAGCTTAAATGTTCAACCTTAAACGTTCAACCTTAAACGTTCAACCTTAAACGTTCAAGCTTAAATGTTCAACCTTAAACGTTCAACCTTAACCGTTCAAAATTAAACGTTCAACCTTAAACGTTCAACCTTAAACGTTCAATCTTAAACGTTCAGCCTTAAACGTTCAACCTTAAACGTTCAACCTTAAACGTTCAACCTTAAACGTTCAACCTTAAACGTTCAACCTTAAACGTTCAACCTTAAACGTGAAACCTTAAACGTGAAACCTTAAACGTGAAACCTTAAACGTGAAACCTTAAATGTAAACCTTAAACGTTCAATCTTAAATGTTCAACCTTAAACGTTCAACCTTAAACGTTCAACCTTAAACGTTCAACCTTAAATGTTCAACCTTAAATGTTCAACCTTAAACGATGAACCTTAAATGTTCAACCTTAAACGTGAAACCTTAAACGTGAAACCTTAAATGTAAAACCTTAAACGTTCAATCTTAAACGTTCAACCTTAAACGTTCAACCTTAAACGTTCAATCTTAAACGTTCAACCTTAAACATTCAACCTTAAATGTTCAACCTTAAACGATGAACCTTAAATGTTCAACCTTAAACGTTCAACCTTAAACGTTCAACCTTAAACGTTAAACCTTAAACGTTCAACCTTAAATGTAAAACCTTAAACGTTCAATCTTAAACGTTCAACCTTAAACGTTCAACCTTAAACGTTCAACCTTAAACGTTCAACCTTAAACGTTCAACCTTAAACGATCAACCTTAAACATTCAACCATAAATGTTCAACCTTAAACGTTCAACCTTAAACGTTCAACCTTAAACGATGAACCTTAAATGTTCAACCTTAAACGTTCAACGTTAAACGTTCAACCTTAAACGTTCAACCTTAAACGTTCAACCTTAAACGATAAACCTTAAATGTTCAACCTTAAACGTTCAACGTTAAACGTTCAAAATTAAATGTTCAACCTTAAATGTGAAACCTTAAACGTTCAACCTTAAACGTTCAACCTTAAACGTTCAACCTTAAACGTTCAACCATAAACGTTCAACCTTAAACGTTCAACCTTAAACGTTCAACCTTAAACGTTCAACCTTAAACATTCAACTTTAAATGTTCAACCTTAAATGTTCAACCTTAAACGATGAACCTTAAATGTTCAACCTTAAACGTTCAACCTTAAACGTTCAACCTTAAACGTTCAACATTAAACGTTCAACCTTAAACGTTCAACCTTAAACGTTCAACCTTAAACGTGAAACCTAAAACGTTCAACCTTAAACGTTCAACCTTAAACGTGAAACCTTAAATGTAAAACCTTAAACGTTCAATCTTAAACGTTCAACCTTAAATGTTCAACCTTAAACATTCAATCTTAAACGTTCAACCTAAAACGTTCAACCTTAAACGTTCAACCTTAAACGTTCAACCTTAAACATGAAATCTTAAACGTTCAACCTTAAACGTTCAACCTAAAACGTTCAACCTAAAACGTTCAACCTTAAACGTTCAACCTTAAATGTGAAACCTTAAACGTTCAACCTTAAACGTGAAACCTTAAACGTGAAACCTTAAATGTAAAACCTTAAACGTTCAATCTTAAACATTCAACATTAAACGTTCAACCTTTAACGTTCAATCTTAAACGTTCAACCTTAAACGTTCAACCTTAAACGTTCAACCTTAAACGTTCAACCTTAAACGTTCAACCTTAAACGTTCAACCTTAAACGTTCAACCTTAAACGTTCAACCTTAAACGTTCAACCTTAAACGTTCAACCTTAAACGTTCAACCTTAAAAGTTAAACCTTAAACGTTCAACCTTAAACATTCAACCATAAATGTTCAACCTTAAACGTTCAAACTTAAACGTTCAACCTTAAACGATGAACCTTAAATGTTCAACCTTAAACGTTCAACCTTAAACGTTCAACCTTAAATGTTCAACCTTAAACGTTCAACCTTAAAAGTTCAACCTTAAACGTTCAACCTTAAATGTTCAACCTTAAACGTTCAACCTTAAACGTTTAACCTTAAACGTTCAAGCTTAAACGTTCAACCTTAAACGTTCAAAATTAAACGTTCAACCTAAAACGTTCAACCTTAAACGTTCAACCTTAAACGTTCAACCTTAAACGTTCAACCTTAAACGTTCAACCTTAAACGTTCAACCTTAAACGTTCAACCTTAAACGTTCAACCTTAAACGTTCAACCTTAAACGTTCAACCTTAAACGTTCAACCTTAAACGTTCAACCTTAAAAGTTAAACCTAAAACGTTCAACCTTAAACATTCAACCATAAATGTTCAACCTTAAACGCTCAAACTTAAACGTTCAACCTTAAACGATGAACCTTAAATGTTCAACCTTAAACATTCAACCTTAAACGTTCAACCTTAAACGTTCAACCTTAAACGTTCAACCTTAAACGTTCAACCTTAAACGTTCAACCTTAAATGTAAAACCTTAAACGTTCAATCTTAAACGTTCAACCTTAAACGTTCAACCTTAAACGTTCAACCTTAAACGTTCAACCTTAAACGTTCAACCTTAAACGTTCAACCTTAAACGTTCAACCTTAAACGTTCAACCTTAAACGTTCAACCTTAAACGTTCAACCTTAAACGTTCAACCTTAAACGTTCAACCTTAAACGTTCAACCTTAAACGTTCAACCTTAAACGTTCAACCTTAAACGTTCAACCTTAAACGTTCAACCTTAAACGTTCAACCTTAAACGTTCAACCTTAAACGTTCAACCTTAAACGTTCAACCTTAAACGTTCAACGTTAAACGTTCAGCCTTAAACGTTCAACCTTAAACGTTCAACCTTAAAAGTTAAACCTTAAACGTTCAACCTTAAACATTCAACCATAAATGTTCAACCTTAAACGTTCAACCTTAAACGTTCAACCTTAAACGATGAACCTTAAATGTTCAACCTTAAACGTTCAACCTTAAACGTTCAACCTTAAACGTTCAACCTTAAACGTTCAACCTTAAACGTTCAACCTTAAATGTAAAACCTTAAATGTAAAACCTTAAACGTTCAATCTTAAACGTTCAACCTTAAACGTTCAACCTTAAACGTTCAATCTTAAACGTTCAACCTAAAACGTTCAACCTTAAACGTTCAATCTTAAACGTTCAACCTTAAACGTGAAACCTTATACGTTCAACCTTAAACGTTCAACCTAAAACGTTCAACCTTAAACGTTCAACCTTAAACGTGAAACCTTAAACGTGAAACCTTAAACGTTCAACATTAACGTGAAACCTTAAACGTGAAACCTTAAATGTAAAACCTTAAACGTTCAATCTTAAACGTTCAACATTAAACGTTCAACCTTAAATGTTCAATCTTAAACGTTCAACCTTAAACGTTCAACCTTAAACGTTCAACCTTAAACATTCAACCTTAAATGTTCAACCTTAAATGTTCAACCTTAAACGATGAACCTTAAATGTTCAACCTTAAACGTTCAACGTTAAACGTTCAACCTTAAACGTTCAACCTTAAACGTTCAACCTTAAAAGTTCAACCTTAAACGTTCAACCTTAAACGTTCAATCTTAAACATTCAAGCTTAAATGTTCAACCTTAAACGTTCAACCTTAAACGTTCAACCTTAAACGTTCAAGCTTAAATGTTCAACCTTAAACGTTCAACCTTAACCGTTCAAAATTAAACGTTCAACCTTAAACGTTCAACCTTAAACGTTCAATCTTAAACGTTCAGCCTTAAACGTTCAACCTTAAACGTTCAACCTTAAACGTTCAACCTTAAACGTTCAACCTTAAACGTTCAACCTTAAACGTTCAACCTTAAACGTTCAACCTTAAACGTTCAACCTTAAACGTTCACCCTAACGTGAAACCTTAAACGTGAAACCTTAAACGTGAAACCTTAAATGTAAACCTTAAACGTTCAATCTTAAACGTTCAACCTTAAACGTTCAACCTTAAACGTTCAAACTTAAACGTTCAACCTTAAACGTTCAACCTTAAATGTTCAACCTTAAATGTTCAACCTTAAACGATGAACCTTAAATGTTCAACCTTAAACGTGAAACCTTAAACGTGAAACCTTAAATGTAAAACCTTAAACGTTCAATCTTAAACGTTCAACCTTAAACGTTCAACCTTAAACGTTCAATCTTAAACGTTCAACCTTAAACATTCAACCTTAAATGTTCAACCTTAAATGTTCAACCTTAAACGATGAACCTTAAATGTTCAACCTTATACGTTCAACCTTAAACGTTCAACCTTAAACGTTCAACCTTAAACGTTCAACCTTAAACGTTCAACCTTAAATGTAAAACCTTAAACGTTCAATCTTAAACGTTCAACCTTAAACGTTCAACCTTAAACGTTCAACCTTAAACGTTCAACCTTAAACGTTCAACCTTAAACGTTCAACCTTAAACGTTCAACCTTAAACGTTCAACCTTAAACGTTCAACCTTAAACGTTCAACCTTAAACGTTCAACCTTAAACGTTCAACCTTAAACGTTCAACCTTAAACGTTCAACCTTAAACGTTCAACCTTAAACGTTCAACGTTAAACGTTCAGCCTTAAACGTTCAACCTTAAACGTTCAACCTTAAAAGTTAAACCTTAAACGTTCAACCTTAAACATTCAACCATAAATGTTCAACCTTAAACGTTCAACCTTAAACGTTCAACCTTAAACGATGAACCTTAAATGTTCAACCTTAAACGTTCAACCTTAAACGTTCAACTTTAAACGTTTAACCTTAAACGTTCAACCTTAAATGTAAAACCTTAAATGTAAAACCTTAAACGTTCAATCTTAAACGTTCAACCTTAAACGTTCAACCTTAAACGTTCAATCTTAAACGTTCAACCTAAAACGTTCAACCTTAAACGTTCAATCTTAAACGTTCAACCTTAAACGTGAAACCTTATACGTTCAACCTTAAACGTTCAACCTAAAACGTTCAACCTTAAATGTTCAACCTTAAACGTGAAACCTTATACGTGAAACCTTAAACGTTCAACATTAACGTGAAACCTTAAACATGAAACCTTAAATGTAAAACCTTAAACGTTCAATCTTAAACGTTCAACATTAAACGTTCAACCTTAAACGTTCAATCTTAAACGTTCAACCTTAAACGTTCAACCTTAAACGTTCAACCTTAAACGTTCAACCTTAAACATTCAACCTTAAATGTTCAACCTTAAATGTTCAACCTTAAACGATGAACCTTAAATGTTCAACCTTAAACGTTCAACGTTAAACGTTCAACCTTAAACGTTCAACCTTAAACGTTCAACCTTAAAAGTTCAACCTTAAACGTTCAACCTTAAACGTTCAACCTTAAACATTCAAGCTTAAATGTTCAACCTTAAACGTTCAACCTTAAACGTTCAACCTTAAACGTTCAAGCTTAAATGTTCAACCTTAAACGTTCAACCTTAACCATTCAAAATTAAACGTTCAACCTTAAACGTTCAACCTTAAACGTTCAACCTTAAACGTTCAATCTTAAACGTTCAGCCTTAAACGTTCAACCTTAAACGTTCAACCTTAAACGTTCAACCTTAAACGTTCAACCTTAAACGTTCAACCTTAAACGTTCAACCTTAAACGTTCAACCTTAAACGTTCAACCTTAAACGTTCAACCTTAAAAGTTAAACCTTAAACGTTCAATCTTAAACATTCAACCATAAATTTTCAACCTTAAACGTTCAACCTTAAACGTTCAACCTTAAACGATGAACCTTAAATGTTCAACCTTAAACGTTCAACCTTAAACGTTCAACCTTAAACGTTCAACCTTAAACGTTCAACCTTAAATGTAAAACCTTAAATGTAAAACCTTAAACGTTCAATCTTAAACGTTCAACCTTAAACGTTCAACCTTAAACGTTCAATCTTAAACGTTCAACCTAAAACGTTCAACCTTAAACGTTCAATCTTAAACGTTCAACCTTAAACGTGAAACCTTATACGTTCAACCTTAAACGTTCAACCTAAAACGTTCAACCTTAAACGTTCAACCTTAAACGTGAAACCTTAAACGTGAAACCTTAAACGTTCAACATTAACGTGAAACCTTAAACATGAAACCTTAAATGTAAAACCTTAAACGTTCAATCTTAAACGTTCAACATTAAACGTTCAACCTTAAACGTTCAATCTTAAACGTTCAACCTTAAACGTTCAACCTTAAACGTTCAACCTTAAACATTCAACCTTAAATGTTCAACCTTAAATGTTCAACCTTAAACGATGAACCTTAAATGTTCAACCTTAAACGTTCAACGTTAAACGTTCAACCTTAAACGTTCAACCTTAAACGTTCAACCTTAAAAGTTCAACCTTAAACGTTCAACCTTAAACGTTCAACCTTAAACATTCAAGCTTAAATGTTCAACCTTAAACGTTCAACCTTAAACGTTCAACCTTAAACGTTCAAGCTTAAATGTTCAACCTTAAACGTTCAACCTTAACCGTTCAAAATTAAACGTTCAACCTTAAACGTTCAACCTTAAACGTTCAACCTTAAACGTTCAATCTTAAACGTTCAACCTTAAACGTTCAGCCTTAAACGTTCAACCTTAAATGTTCAATCTTAAACGTTCAGCTTTAAACGTTCAACCTTTTACGTTCAACCTTAAACGTTCAACCTTAAATGTTCAAAATTAAACGTTCAACCTTAAACGTTAAACCTTAAACGTTCAACCTTAAACGTGAAACCTTAAACATTCAACCTTAAACGTGAAACCTTAAACGTTCAACCTTAAACGTGAAACCTTAAGTGTTCAACCTTAAACGTTTAACCATAAACGTTCAACCTTAAACGTTCAACCTTAAACGTTCAACCTTAAACGTTCAACCTTAAACGTTCAACCTTAAACGTTCAACCATAAACGTTCAACCTTAACGTTCAACCTTAAACGTTCAACCTTAAACGTTCAACCTTAAACGTTCAACCTTAAACGTTCAACCTTAAACGTTCAACCTTAAACGTTCAATCTTAAACGTTCAGCCTTAAACGTTCAACCTTAAACGTTCAATCTTAAACGTTCAGCTTTAAACGTTCAACCTTTTACGTTCAACCTTAAACGTTCAACCTTAAACGTTCACTCTTAAATGTTCAACCTAAACGTTCAACCTTAAACTTTCAACCTTAAACGTTCAACCTTAAACGTTCAACCTTAATCGTTCAACCTTAAACGTTCAACCTTAAATGTTCAACCTTAAACGTTCAACCTTAAACATTCAAAATTAAACGTTCAACCTTAAACGTTAAACCTTAAACGTTCAACCTTAAACGTGAAACCTTAAACATTCAACCTTAAACGTGAAACCTTAAACGTTCAACCTTAAACGTGAAACCTTAAGTGTTCAACCTTAAACGTTCAACCATAAACGTTCAACCTTAAACGTTCAACCTTAAACGTTCAACCTTAAACGTTCAACCTTAAACGTTCAACCTTAAACGTTCAACCTTAAACGTTCAACCTTAAATGTTCAACCTTAAACGTTCAACCTTATTGTTCAACCTTAAACGTTCAACCGTTAAACGTTCAACCTTAAACGTTCAAAATTAAACGTTCAACCTTAAACGTTCAACCTTAAACGTTCAACCTTAAACGTTCAACCTTAAACGTTCAACTTTAAACGTTCAACCTTAAACGTTCAACCTTAAACGTTCAACATTAAACGTTCAACCTTAAACGTTCAACCTTAAACGTTCAACCTTAAACGTTCAACCTTAAACATTCAACCTTAAACGTTCAAATTAAACGTTCAACCTTAAACGTTCAACTTAAACGTGAAACCTTAAGTGTTCAACCTTAAACGTTCAACCATAAACGTTCAACCTTAAACGTTCAACCTTAAACGTTCAACCTTAAACGTTCAACCTTAAACGTTCAACCTTAAACGTTCAACCTTAAACGTTCAACCTTAAATGTTCAACCTTAAACGTTCAACCTTAAACGTTCAACCTTAAACGTTCAACCTTAAATGTTCAACCTTAAACGTTCAACCTTAAACGTTCAACCTTAAACGTTCAACGTTAAACGTTCAACCTTAAACGTTCAAAATTAAACGTTCAAACTTAAACGTTCAACCTTAAACGTTCAACCTTAAACGTTCAACCTTAAACGTTCAACTTTAAACGTTCAACCTTAAACGTTCAACCTTAAACGTTCAACAGTAAACGTTCAACCTTAAACGTTCAACCTTAAACGTTCAACCTTAAACGTTCAACCTTAAACGTTCAACCTTAAACGTTCAAACCTTAAACGTTCAACCTTAAACATTCAACCTTAAACGTTCAACCTTAAACGTTCAACCTTAAACGTTCAACCTTAAACGTTCAACCTTAAACGTTCAACGTTAAACGTTCAACCTTAAACGTTCAAAATTAAACGTTCAACCTTAAACGTTCAACCTTAAACGTTCAACCTTAAACGTTCAACCTTAAACGTTCAACTTTAAACGTTCAACCTTAAACGTTCAACCTTAAACGTTCAACATTAAACGTTCAACCTTAAACGTTCAACCTTAAACGTTCAACCTTAAACGTTCAACCTAAACATTCAACCTTAAACGTTCAAAATTAAACGTTCAACCTTAAACGTACAACCTTAAACGTTCAACCTTAAACGTTCAACCTTAAACGTTCAACGTTAAACGTTCAACCTTAAACGTTCAAAATTAAACGTTCAACCTTAAACGTTCAACCTTAAACGTTCACTCTTAAATGTTCAACCTAAACGTTCAACCTTAAACTTTCAACCTTAAACGTTCAACCTTAAACGTTCAACCTTAATCGTTCAACCTTAAACGTTCAACCTTAAATGTTCAACCTTAAACGTTCAACCTTAAACATTCAAAATTAAACGTTCAACCTTAAACGTTAAACCTTAAACGTTCAACCTTAAACGTGAAACCTTAAACATTCAACCTTAAACGTGAAACCTTAAACGTTCAACCTTAAACGTGAAACCTTAAGTGTTCAACCTTAAACGTTCAACCATAAACGTTCAACCTTAAACGTTCAACCTTAAACGTTCAACCTTAAACGTTCAACCTTAAACGTTCAACCTTAAACGTTCAACCTTAAACGTTCAACCTTAAATGTTCAACCTTAAACGTTCAACCTTAAACGTTCAACCTTAAACGTTCAACGTTAAACGTTCAACCTTAAACGTTCAACATTAAACGTTCAACCTTAAACGTTCAACCTTAAACGTTCAACCTTAAACGTTCAACCTTAAACGTTCAACCTTAAACGTTCAACCTTAAACGTTCAACCTTAAACATTCAACCTTAAACGTTCAACCTTAAACGTTCAACCTTAAACGTTCAACCTTAAACGTTCAACCTTAAACGTTCAACGTTAAACGTTCAACCTTAAACGTTCAAAATTAACGTTCAACCTTAAACGTTCAACCTTAAACGTTCAACCTTAAACGTTCAACCTTAAACGTTCAACTTTAAACGTTCAACCTTAAACGTTCAACCTTAAACGTTCAACATTAAACGTTCAACCTTAAACGTTCAACCTTAAACGTTCAACCTTAAACGTTCAACCTTAAACATTCAACCTTAAACATTCAACCTTAAACGTTCAAAATTAAACGTTCAACCTTAAACGTACAACCTTAAACGTTCAACCTTAAACGTTCAACCTTAAACGTTCAACGTTAAACGTTCAACCTTAAACGTTCAAAATTAAACGTTCAACCTTAAACGTTCAACCTTAAACGTTCACTCTTAAATGTTCAACCTAAACGTTCAACCTTAAACTTTCAACCTTAAACGTTCAACCTTAAACGTTCAACCTTAATCGTTCAACCTTAAACGTTCAACCTTAAATGTTCAACCTTAAACGTTCAACCTTAAACATTCAAAATTAAACGTTCAACCTTAAACGTTAAACCTTAAACGTTCAACCTTAAACGTGAAACCTTAAACATTCAACCTTAAACGTGAAACCTTAAACGTTCAACCTTAAACGTGAAACCTTAAGTGTTCAACCTTAAACGTTCAACCATAAACGTTCAACCTTAAACGTTCAACCTTAAACGTTCAACCTTAAACGTTCAACCTAAACGTTCAACCTTAAACGTTCAACCTTAAACGTTCAACCTTAAATGTTCAACCTTAAACGTTCAACCTTAAACGTTCAACCTTAAACGTTCAACGTTAAACGTTCAACCTTAAACGTTCAAATTAAACGTTCAACCTTAAACGTTCAACCTTAAACGTTCAACCTTAAACGTTCAACCTTAAACGTTCAACTTTAAACGTTCAACCTTAACGTTCAACCTTAAACGTTCAACATTAAACGTTCAAACCTTAAACGTTCAACCTTAAACGTTCAACCTTAAACGTTCAACCTTAAACATTCAACCTTAAACGTTCAACCTTAAACGTGAAACCTTAAGTGTTCAACCTTAACGTTCAACCATAAACGTTCAACCTTAAACGTTCAACCTTAAACGTTCAACCTTAAACGTTCAACCTTAAACGTTCAACCTTAAACGTTCAACCTTAAACGTTCAACCTTAAATGTTCAACCTTAAACGTTCAACCTTAAACGTTCAACCTTAAACGTTCAACCTTAAATGTTCAACCTTAAACGTTCAACCTTAAACGTTCAACCTTAAACGTTCAACGTTAAACGTTCAACCTTAAACGTTCAAAATTAAACGTTCAACCTTAAACGTTCAACCTTAAACGTTCAACCTTAAACGTTCAACCTTAACGTTCAACTTTAAACGTTCAACCTTAAACGTTCAACCTTAAACGTTCAACATTAAACGTTCAACCTTAAACGTTCAACCTTAAACGTTCAACCTTAAACGTTCAACCTTAAACGTTCAACCTTAAACGTTCAACCTTAAACGTTCAACCTTAAACATTCAACCTTAAACGTTCAACCTTAAACATTCAACCTTAAACGTTCAACCTTAAACGTTCAACCTTAAACGTTCAACGTTAAACGTTCAACCTTAAACGTTCAAAATTAAACGTTCAACCTTAAACGTTCAACCTTAAACGTTCAACCTTAAACGTTCAACCTTAAACGTTCAACCTTAAACGTTCAACCTTAAACATTCAACCTTAAACGTTCAACCTTAAACGTTCAACCTTAAACGTTCAACCTTAAACGTTCAACCTTAAACGTTCAACGTTAAACGTTCAACCTTAAACGTTCAAAATTAAACGTTCAACCTTAAACGTTCAACCTTAAACGTTCAACCTTAAACGTTCAACCTTAAACGTTCAACTTTAAACGTTCAACCTTAAACGTACAACCTTAAACGTTCAACCTTAAACGTTCAACCTTAAACGTTCAACCTTAAACGTTCAACTTTAAACGTTCAACCTTAAACGTTCAACCTTAACGTTCAACATTAAACGTTCAACCTTAAACGTTCAACCTTAAACGTTCAACCTTAAACGTTCAACCTTAAACGTTCAACTTTAAACGTTCAACCTTAAACGTTCAACCTTAAACGTTCAACATTAAACGTTCAACCTTAAACGTTCAACCTTAAACGTTCAACCTTAAACGTTCAACCTTAAACGTTCAACCTTAAACGTTCAACCTTAAACATTCAACCTTAAACGTTCAACCTTAAACGTTCAACCTTAAACGTTCAACCTTAAACGTTCAACCTTAAACGTTCAACGTTAAACGTTCAACCTTAAACGTTCAAAATTAAACGTTCAACCTTAAACGTTCAACCTTAAACGTTCAACCTTAAACGTTCAACCTTAAACGTTCAACCTTAAACGTTCAACCTTAAACATTCAACCTTAAACGTTCAACCTTAAACGTTCAACCTTAAACGTTCAACCTTAAACGTTCAACCTTAAACGTTCAACGTTAAACGTTCAACCTTAAACGTTCAAAATTAAACGTTCAACCTTAAACGTTCAACCTTAAACGTTCAACCTTAAACGTTCAACCTTAAACGTTCAACTTTAAACGTTCAACCTTAAACGTTCAACCTTAAACGTTCAACCTTAAACGTTCAACCTTAAACGTTCAACCTTAAACGTTCAACCTTAAACGTTCAACTTTAAACGTTCAACCTTAAACGTTCAACCTTAAACGTTCAACCTTAAACGTTCACTCTTAAATGTTCAACCTAAACGTTCAACCTTAAACTTTCAGCCTTAAACGTTCAACCTTAAACGTTCAACCTTAATCGTTCAACCTTAAACGTTCAACCTTAAATGTTCAACCTTAAACGTTCAACCTTAAACATTCAAAATTAAACGTTCAACCTTAAACGTTAAACCTTAAACGTTCAACCTTAAACGTGAAACCTTAAACATTCAACCTTAAACGTGAAACCTTAAACGTTCAACCTTAAACGTGAAACCTTAAGTGTTCAACCTTAAACGTTCAACCATAAACGTTCAACCTTAAACGTTCAACCTTAAACGTTCAACCTTAAACGTTCAACCTTAAACGTTCAACCTTAAACGTTCAACCTTAAACGTTCAACCTTAAATGTTCAACCTTAAACGTTCAACCTTAAACGTTCAACCTTAAACGTTCAACGTTAAACGTTCAACCTTAAACGTTCAAAATTAAACGTTCAACCTTAAACGTTCAACCTTAAACGTTCAACCTTAAACGTTCAACCTTAAACGTTCAACTTTAAACGTTCAACCTTAAACGTTCAACCTTAAACGTTCAACATTAAACGTTCAACCTTAAACGTTCAACCTTAAACGTTCAACCTTAAACGTTCAACCTTAAACATTCAACCTTAAACGTTCAACCTTAAACGTGAAACCTTAAGTGTTCAACCTTAAACGTTCAACCATAAACGTTCAACCTTAAACGTTCAACCTTAAACGTTCAACCTTAAACGTTCAACCTTAAACGTTCAACCTTAAACGTTCAACCTTAAACGTTCAACCTTAAATGTTCAACCTTAAACGTTCAACCTTAAACGTTCAACCTTAAACGTTCAACCTTAAATGTTCAACCTTAAACGTTCAACCTTAAACGTTCAACCTTAAACGTTCAACGTTAAACGTTCAACCTTAAACGTTCAAAATTAAACGTTCAACCTTAAACGTTCAACCTTAAACGTTCAACCTTAAACGTTCAACCTTAAACGTTCAACTTTAAACGTTCAACCTTAAACGTTCAACCTTAAACGTTCAACATTAAACGTTCAACCTTAAACGTTCAACCTTAAACGTTCAACCTTAAACGTTCAACCTTAAACGTTCAACCTTAAACGTTCAACCTTAAACGTTCAACCTTAAACATTCAACCTTAAACGTTCAACCTTAAACGTTCAACCTTAAACGTTCAACCTTAAACGTTCAACCTTAAACGTTCAACGTTAAACGTTCAACCTTAAACGTTCAAAATTAAACGTTCAACCTTAAACGTTCAACCTTAAACGTTCAACCTTAAACGTTCAACCTTAAACGTTCAACCTTAAACGTTCAACCTTAAACATTCAACCTTAAACGTTCAACCTTAAACGTTCAACCTTAAACGTTCAACCTTAAACGTTCAACCTTAAACGTTCAACGTTAAACGTTCAACCTTAAACGTTCAAAATTAAACGTTCAACCTTAAACGTTCAACCTTAAACGTTCAACCTTAAACGTTCAACCTTAAACGTTCAACTTTAAACGTTCAACCTTAAACGTTCAACCTTAAACGTTCAACATTAAACGTTCAACCTTAAACGTTCAACCTTAAACGTTCAACCTTAAACGTTCAACCTTAAACATTCAACCTTAAACGTTCAAAATTAAACGTTCAACCTTAAACGTACAACCTTAAACGTTCAACCTTAAACGTTCAACCTTAAACGTTCAACGTTAAACGTTCAACCTTAAACGTTCAAAATTAAACGTTCAACCTTAAACGTTCAACCTTAAACGTTCACTCTTAAATGTTCAACCTAAACGTTCAACCTTAAACTTTCAACCTTAAACGTTCAACCTTAAACGTTCAACCTTAATCGTTCAACCTTAAACGTTCAACCTTAAATGTTCAACCTTAAACGTTCAACCTTAAACATTCAAAATTAAACGTTCAACCTTAAACGTTAAACCTTAAACGTTCAACCTTAAACGTGAAACCTTAAACATTCAACCTTAAACGTGAAACCTTAAACGTTCAACCTTAAACGTGAAACCTTAAGTGTTCAACCTTAAACGTTCAACCATAAACGTTCAACCTTAAACGTTCAACCTTAAACGTTCAACCTTAAACGTTCAACCTTAAACGTTCAACCTTAAACGTTCAACCTTAAACGTTCAACCTTAAATGTTCAACCTTAAACGTTCAACCTTAAACGTTCAACCTTAAACGTTCAACGTTAAACGTTCAACCTTAAACGTTCAAAATTAACGTTCAACCTTAAACGTTCAACCTTAAACGTTCAACCTTAAACGTTCAACCTTAAACGTTCAACTTTAAACGTTCAACCTTAAACGTTCAACCTTAAACGTTCAACATTAAACGTTCAACCTTAAACGTTCAACCTTAAACGTTCAACCTTAAACGTTCAACCTTAAACATTCAACCTTAAACGTTCAACCTTAAACGTGAAACCTTAAGTGTTCAACCTTAAACGTTCAACCATAAACGTTCAACCTTAAACTTTCAACCTTAAACGTTCAACCTTAAACGTTCAACCTTAAACGTTCAACCTTAAACGTTCAACCTTAAACGTTCAACCTTAAATGTTCAACCTTAAACGTTCAACCTTAAACGTTCAACCTTAAACGTTCAACCTTAAATGTTCAACCTTAAACGTTCAACCTTAAACGTTCAACCTTAAACGTTCAACGTTAAACGTTCAACCTTAAACGTTCAAAATTAAACGTTCAACCTTAAACGTTCAACCTTAAACGTTCAACCTTAAACGTTCAACCTTAAACGTTCAACTTTAAACGTTCAACCTTAAACGTTCAACCTTAAACGTTCAACATTAAACGTTCAACCTTAAACGTTCAACCTTAAACGTTCAACCTTAAACGTTCAACCTTAAACGTTCAACCTTAAACGTTCAACCTTAAACGTTCAACCTTAAACATTCAACCTTAAACGTTCAACCTTAAACGTTCAACCTTAAACGTTCAACCTTAAACGTTCAACCTTAAACGTTCAACGTTAAACGTTCAACCTTAAACGTTCAAAATTAAACGTTCAACCTTAAACGTTCAACCTTAAACGTTCAACCTTAAACGTTCAACCTTAAACGTTCAACTTTAAACGTTCAACCTTAAACGTTCAACCTTAAACGTTCAACATTAAACGTTCAACCTTAAACGTTCAACCTTAAACGTTCAACCTTAAACGTTCAACCTTAAACATTCAACCTTAAACGTTCAAAATTAAACGTTCAACCTTAAACGTACAACCTTAAACGTTCAACCTTAAACGTTCAACCTTAAACGTTCAACCTTAAACGTTCAATCTTAAACGTTCAGCCTTAAACGTTCAACCTTAAACGTTCAATCTTAAACGTTCAGCCTTAAACTTTCAACCTTTTACGTTCAACCTTAAACGTTCAACCTTAAACGTTCACTCTTAAATGTTCAACCTTAAACGTTCAACCTTAAACTTTCAACCTTAAACGTTCAACCTTAAACGTTCAACCTTAAACGTTCAACCTTAAACGTTCAACCTTAAACGTTCAACCTTAAACGTTCAACCTTAAACGTTCAAAATTAAACGTTCAACCTTAAACGTTAAACCTTAAACGTTCAACCTTAAACGTGAAACCTTAAACATTCAACTTTAAACGTGAAACCTTAAACATTCAACCTTAAACGTGAAACCTTAAACGTTCAACCTTAAACGTGAAACCTTAAGTGTTCAACCTTAAACGTTCAACCATAAACGTTCAACCTTAAACGTTCAACCTTAAACGTTCAACCTTAAACGTTCAACCTTAAACGTTCAACCTTAAACGTTCAACCTTAAACGTTCAACCATAAACGTTCAACCTTAAACGTTCAACATTAAACGTTCAACCTTAAACGTTCAACCTTAAACGTTCAACCTTAAACGTTCAACCTTAAACGTTCAACCTTAAATGTTCAACCTTAAACGTTCAACCTTAAACGTTCAACCTTAAACGTTCAACCTTAAACGTTCAACCTTAAACGTTCAACCTTAAACGTTCAACCTTAAACGTTCAACCTTAAACGTTCAAAATTAAACGTTCAACCTTAAACGTACAACCTTAAACGTTCAACCTTAAACGTTCAACCTTAAACGTTCAATCTTAAACGTTCAGCCTTAAACGTTCAACCTTAAACGTTCAATCTTAAACGTTCAGCCTTAAACGTTCAACCTTTTACGTTCAACCTTAAACGTTCAACCTTAAACGTTCACTCTTAAATGTTCAACCTTAAACGTTCAACCTTAAACTTTCAACCTTAAACGTTCAACCTTAAACGTTCAACCTTAAACGTTCAACCTTAAACCTTCAACCTTAAACGTTCAACCTTAAACGTTCAACCTTAAACGTTCAAAATTAAACGTTCAACCTTAAACGTTAAACCTTAAACGTTCAACCTTAAACGTGAAACCTTAAACGTTCAACCTTAAACGTGAAACCTTAAACGTTCAACCATAAACGTTCAACCTTAAACGTTCAACCTTAAACGTTCAACCTTAAACGTTCAACCTTAAACGTTCAACCTTAAACGTTCAACCATAAACGTTCAACCTTAAACGTTCAACCTTAAACGTTCAACCTTAAACGTTCAACCTTAAACGTTCAACCTTAAACGTTCAACCTTAAACGTTCAACCTTAAACGTTCAACCTTAAACGTTCAACCTTAAACGTTCATCCTTAAACGTTCAACCTTAAACGTTCAACCTTAAACGTTCAACCTTAAACGTTCAACCTTAAACGTTCAACCTTAAACGTTCAACCTTAAACGTTCAACCTTAAACGTTCAACCTTAAACGTTCAACCTTAAACGTTCAACCTTAAACGTTCAACTTTAAACGTTCAAAATTAAACGTTCAACCTTAAACGTACAACCTCAAACGTTCAACCTTAAACGTTCAACCTTAAACGTTCAACCTTAAACGTTCAACCTTAAACGTTCAACCTTAAACGTTCAACCTTAAACGTTCAACCTTAAAAACGTTCAACCTTAAATGTTCAAGCTTAAACGTTCAAAATTAAACGTTCAACCTTAAACGTTCAACCTTAAACGTTCAACCTTAAACGTTCAAGCTTAAACGTTCAACCTTAAAAGTTCAACCTTAAACGTTCAACCATAAACGTTCAACCTTAAATGTTCAACCTTAAACGTTCAACCTTAAACGTGCAACCTTAAACGTTCAACCTTAAACGTTCAACCTTAAACGTTCAACCTTAAACGTTCAACCTTAAACGTTCAACCTTAAACGTTCAACCTTAAACGTTCAAACCTTAAACGTTCAACCTTAAACGTTCAACCTTAAACGTTCAACCTTAAACGTTCAACCTTAAACGTTCAACCTTAAACGTTCAACCTTAAACGTTCAACCTTAAACGTTCAACCTTAAACGTTCAACCTTAAACGTTCAACCTTAAACGTTCAACCTTAAACGTTCAACCTTAAACGTTCAACCTTAAACGTTCAACCTTAAACGTTCAACCTTAAACGTTCAACCTTAAACGTTCAACCTTAAACGTTCAACCATAAACGTTCAACCTTAAACGTTCAACCTTAAACGTTCAACCTTAAACGTTCAACCTTAAACGTTCAACCTTAAACATTCAACCTTAAACGTTCAACCTAAAATGTTCAACCTTAAACGTTCAACCTTAAACGTTCGACCTTAAACGTTCAAAATTAAACGTTCGACCTTAAACGTTCGACCTTAAACGTTCAACCTTAAACGTTCAACCTTAAACGTTCAACCTTAAACGTGAAACATTAAACATTAAACCTTAAACGTTAAACCTTAAACGTTAAACCTTAAACGTTCAACCTTAAACGTTCAACCTTAAACGTTCAAAATTAAACGTTCATCCTTAAACGTTCAACCTTAAACGTTCAACCTTAAACGTTCAACCTTAA